>VZQC01012466.1:1092703-1103547 GCA_009823505.1 Rhizomys pruinosus | reverse complement strand
TGCTGTTTAAATACCTATATATCTAATTGCTTGTGCTTCATTAGTAGGATCGAAAGGTTATTCCTGGACAAACTGTCAGCCCATGAAAGGAAACAGCCAGAATTGACCAGAGTCCAAGACAACAGCTCCAGAGAGAGTGGACTGTTTTGCTTCTCATCCACCTGTGCCCCTTTCCTAAGCCTAGGGAACAATCTGCGGAAGAGGGGGCGTGGTAGAATGTAAGGGCTGCAATTGGGGTGAATGGTGAAACTACAGCAATGTAGTCTGGACACTCATTTGATCAACTTGATTGAACAAACAACCTGTCACCCCCCACTGTAGGTGGGGCTGTGGGGGTTTGGGCACAACAGCCTGCAGATTGGTTTTGCACGAAGGATGCTTGTACTCATGGATTATCACTTATAGCTAAAAAATGAAAAAAAAAATCTTAGAGAAAGATGCAGGACAGTTATGGCAGAATGCATGATCTGGGATGGGGTGGGGGTGGGTGGGAAGGGAAAGGGAAATATGCCTGATCTGAATGGAAAATGATGTATGAAATGCACAAAGCATCAATAAAAAAAAAGTTAAAAAAAATAAAAAAAGAAAAAAGAGAAAAAGAAAAAAAATTTAAAAAACAAAAATAAATAAAATAAAAAACCTAAAAAAAATCTTAATAAAAAAGAAAAGATAAAGGCAGTGTGAAGCCAGACAATAGGGTAGAATAATGAACCTGATTTATATTCATCTCTTTCTCTTTTATTAAAATATTCTTTATTTTCTTTTTGTATCTTAATCATATCTTATCTTTTCATTATAATAAAATACTCAAGGCCGACTAAATGATGAGGTTCATATAACTAATAATTATGGCAGTTCAGTGCAAGGCTCTAGAACTGGTTTGGCTCTGCTGAGAACCAAACAGCAGATGGGGAATGTCTTCACTGTGCTGAGAAAAGTGTGACAGGAAGGTTGGAGAGCAGTGAGGTACTATACCAAGCACCAATTAATATAATGACCTTAAGTAGGCTCCACCTGTCACCATTCCACCACTTCCTGATTCTAGCACCCTAGTGACCAAGTCTATAACACATGAATTTTTAGAGAGAAACATTTAATCCATTCCCAAATAATGGCATGTTGGCATGGAGTAAATTAAAGTTATAGGAAAAAGTTTCACCTTGTAGAATGCTCAGTCAGGACATAGAACAAAGCTATCAGCCTCTCTGAAACAGTGGTTAAAGAAACTTACTGACTGTAGAGCTCAGTCAAGCATCACTGAAAACCAAAATGAAAAGTTGGGTTTTGGTTTTCAGTCAGCAAATTATAGAAGCCTTTGACTTGATAACCTTATCACGTTCTTTGTATGAAAGAACCTAAGAAAATAACAGTGAAATTTGGTTATACAAAACAAGAAAATTGCACAAGATTTTGAAGACACTGACAGCCTGAAACAATGAATGTATCTGAAGATCTTTCCACTGCCCCTTTCCTGTGGAACAGCTTGAGCCTCTGCTAACTAAAACTAGTGCTACGGCCTTGCTGCTTTCTAGAGTTTAAAAACTAGGCTTTGTTTGGTAGTTAAAAGAAAAATCAAGGGAAACGTTTTGTATTTCATGAATATTGGATATTTTGGAGAGGGAAAAGGAAGTTTAGAGTTAAGAAGAACCAGAACCAGACCTTGGGAGATACAGGCTCTTCCCAGAGGACCAGGGACCTCTGTCAGCCTGGTTAGGGAGAATGTGGGGTGGAGTCTTTTTATTTTACTTAGGGCCCAGGCTGAGGCCTGGTATCTTTGCATAAGTAAAGCCTTTGTGAAGGTATCCCCAGGCCCAGCCAGCTGGTACCTCAAAGCCTACCTGCAACAGGTTTTGAAATCTGCCAGTAAGTGACTTGTCTGATAAGTCTTTGTGAGATCAAATTGTCCATCTCATACCATTTGTTTGGGGGGTTTATGACCCGAAAGCTGTCTTAAAGAAACTTATGGATCCTCTGATGTTCACATATCCTATCAATGAACTTAACGTGTCAAGGAATTTATATAAGAATGGGTTTGTGAATGCTAAAGTAAGATTGGTAAGCATCATTTTGAATAGACTGTTTTTGCATATGGGTAAGCAAACTAAGGGGTTTCTGTGTCCAAAATGATGTCTCCATTTAAATCTAAACAATTCCTTAATGCAACCTAGATTAAATATAGACTTCGAATACCCACAAATACAAGGAAACCTTTGGTATAATTTGAGGATAGATTTGAAAGAGTTTGGATGACAAAAATGCTGGCTGAATCTCTCATGCTTCTAAAAGCTGTGCAGTTTTCCATGAGCCACTTCCTTTTCCTGACAGCTTCTGTGAACACATGGGTAAAAGTAGCAATAGAATATTTTTTATGGGGCTGGAGAGATGGCTCAGTGGTTAAGAGCAACTACTGCTCTTGCAGAGGACCCAGGTTCGATTCCCAGCACCCACATGGCAGCTGAGAGCCATCTTTAACTCCAGTTCCAGGGGAATCTGATGCCCTCTTCTGACCTCTGTGGCATTACATTACATGGGGGCACCAACCTACATGCAGACAGTACACTCACACATAAAAATAATAAAAACAATTTAAAAAAATGTTTTTTATTTACTTTTTTTTTTTGAGACAGGGTCTCCCTGTAGCTCCAGCTGGCAGTGCTATGCCTACCTGTGTGTAGGTGCACCCGGGTCCATACAGTGCCTGTAGAGGACAGAAGAGGGCATCTGATGCCCTGGTTGTTAGCTGTCATGTAGGTGCTGGGATTCAAACCTGAGTCTTCTGCAAGAGCACCCAATATACTTAACCACTGGGCCATGTCCCCAGCCCAGCATTAAAATCTTTAAAATCACCTTTTTATGCTTGGAAAATAAAGCTACTGAATTGAACTGGGTTTTAGGACTATTGTCGAGATGGCAGAGTCTGGTGTGCAAGACTAACCTAGTGTACAGGGAGGGAACACGTACAGGAGGAATTCACAGCTTAGGATGGAGATATCTCTCAATGCTTTATCTGTGATGCTTATCAAGGTGAATTTTTTAAACTTGTTATAAGTGGAGATACTGGGATGCTCTGAATCTAACCACTTCAGAAGCTTAAGGAATAATGTGAAAATAATGCAGTAATAGCAAAACAACTTATGTTTACTGTGCAGTGCATAAACTTCTAAATAATTAAATGGAAAAATAAAACTGGTCAGAATATTACTCTTAATACTTCCATTTTTATGAATATGAAATGGGACATTTCTTTCTATCACTCCTGAACTCCAACAAGATTTAGCATACATGTTAAAGATTGCTAGCTGTTTTCTGTGTATGTGTGTGCTTTTACTTTTATTATTTAATCTAAAGTCTAAGTTCTAAGAAAATATAGGTGTTTTTTTTTTCATCTGGACTCACTTGAGAATAAAGCAAATTGCTACAGTTATACTTAAGGCTAATGAACACAGAATCTATTTCATTCACTTAAAAGCAAATCTTTTAGTTACCTACTTTGTTATACTTTATTTCAAAAGTCAAATCACATTGTGTACAGGAAAATTCAGGCTCAGTTCCATTTATTGCTGTGCTGGAAACATTAAGATAGTCAATGTTTTTTATAATAATGTGCATGTGAATTGAACCTGGAAGACAGAAGCTCTCTTTACTCAGGTAAATAGAGAATAATTAGAGATGATGTCAGAAAGGTAGAATGTTAGCACCAAAAGTGTAACAAAATGCCCAATTGATTGCTTTTGTGTTTAAACATAGGATTTCTTGTTAACAGTGTGATTGACAGTAATTTCAGTGAAAGCAAACTGAAATTAAGTCCTGTATTTTTATAAAAAATACACACATGTGTCAAAATTTAAAAACCAAAGTTGTTTTATGGTATTTTATGATTTTTGTACAATATAATTTGATGGTACTTAGATCCTCTCCCCTGTCAGCACCTTCCTTATTGCCCCCCCCCAATTAATGTACGAAATTTTTATATATATTTCCATAAGTGGGGTCGGAGCTTCTTTCCCACTTCCTGGTGGTTAACTGGGATTTGGTCTAGTTTGAGACTGTGTGGAATTGCACATGCTATCACCTCTGCTGTCTGGAAAACTGAAGAAACTAAAATTTTGACTTAACTAATCATCATCTAAAAGAAAATAATCTGCCGGGCCTGGTCTCATGCCTGTAATCCCCCCACTAGGGAGGCAGAGACAGGTGGATCTCTGTGAGTTCAAGCCCAGCCTAGTCTAAAAAAAAATGAAAACATCTTCCCCTTTTCAGGCCCTGGCATTGCTTTTCACAAATTCTTAACCTTCTTCCCAGTGGACGACTGGGCTTAGAGCCTAGAGCTAGAAGTGGTCCATTCCTCTGTTACTTTCTTTGTTCACCAATGAGACTGTCTGCCTAAATGGAGCAGAGGTTTATGTTTTCATGGTTCACAGGACAGTCTGTGGTGATTTGAACGAGAATGTCAAATATTTGAGCACATGCCCCAATCGGTGGTGGTACTGTTTGTAGGACGTATGGCTTTGCTGGAGGAAGCGCACCACCAGGGGGCAGCCTTTAAGAGTTTATTGCCACATCATGTTTCGAGTTTTTCTCTCTTTCTCTCTGATTGCTATGCCTCTTTGAAGATGTGGTGTTGGGTGCTCTTCCCCAGCTGCCTCTTGCCCTGTTGCCCTGCTGTGTTGTGTCGGGTGTGGTGTCTTTAAGTCACGCATGACCACCTTCCACACACTGTCCTTCCCTTCTTGGCTCAGCACCAGGACTTGCCTCCTGCCTGCAGGCCAGCAGTCTCTGGGCTCTGCTCCCGCAAGAAGGGGGGAGGGAACACCGCTGGAGATCACCTGAAGGAAAAATAAGCAGACTCACACACACGCATGGAGAACTGGGGAGGATAGGAACTCCATTTATTTTCTGTCAGTGAGGTCTATATAGTCAAGACTACTGTGCTTTGGGCAAGGAAGTGGGGAGCAGGAGGAAGGGAGGGGTGAGCCAACTTAGTTCTAATTGGGGGGGCTGCAGAACTCCAGTTTGTGCAACAGGTAACTAGAGGTGTGACATTCTGCTCAATGCCTCAAGGGAAAGGACCTGGAACTTTGCAGAGATAGGGCGAAGCAAGAATCATTGTAATATCCCAAATCTTCTGGCTACAGATAACTCTGGAAGCCCACAGAGATATCATAACTGGAGACCTCCCGGGACAGGTCTTACAATTTCTCGCTTCAAGTCACACACAAAGTTCCATCCCCACAGTGATTGACTTTCATCCATCTGGAACTGGAAGCCCAATATTCCTCCTATAAGCTGCTTTGGCCCTGGTGGTTTATCACAGCACAGAAAAGTAACTATTACACAGTACATCATGGTGGACCCCAGCAACTGTTGCTGCATGTGTGTATCAGAGCAGCTTGCAGTGCAGCTTGTCCCATCCCAGCAGAACAGAGAGTGGAGCAGAACTCTCAGGACACTAGACTAGGATCTTATGCCCATCCTTATGGCCCTATGTCCTCCAGCTAGGGCCCATGTTCAAAGGTTCTACAACCTCTCAAAACAGTGCCAAAATTTGGGGACCAAGTGTTCAAACACATGAGCCTGGAGGGGGATGTGGATCTATTTTAATGTGTTTATATCATGATGTCATAAACTTCTTTGCATTTCAGAAGACTGTGTTGTTGAATAACCATGAAGTCCAATGAAAGACTCACCCATCAGTTTTGCTGAGAAGCAAGCACAATGACTTCTGGTCTATTGAACACAAGGACAACAAGCATGTGAAGGCTGTACTTCATCCTGAGTGCCTTTTACTGGCACCAAGGATGGTTAACCAAGAGCTCTTGCAAGCTTGGCACTCTGGTGGTTGTCATCCTCCTGGAGAGACCATATCTTACATTTCTTCTGAGGTCCTGGATGCTTTTGGTACTGTTTCACAACTTAGTCAGACATGTAAGCATAGAAAGCATCCTTATGTCATGCTGGACAAGTCTAGCATTCTGCTCATTCTACTCAGAGAGCCTCCTGTTTCCCTTCTGTGTGCAACACAGAGGGTGGGAAGTATTGAAGGAGCTCACTCTCTAGGAGTACCACTTCATATGTGACCTAGAGTGATAGAGAGAAATACATAATGAAATTTATGTTATTCAACTTTAAATTATGCATTTAGCATGATCAGAAAATGATTATTAGTCACAGTTTCCTGCATGCTCTGAGTTTGTATAGATCTGTACTCATTACCAAAGAAGATCAATAACACCTTTGATAGGATCATTAGAAGACAATATTCATAGACAATATGAAAGATGATACAGTGTCAGGAATAACACTGGAGTCACCAATAAACCACTACTAAGAATTCAAGAGGCAAGAAAGTAAATTTAGTTTCAACATAAATAAGTACATAGGAGATGGTTATTGGAACAGAACTAGAAGAAATAGTGTCTAGACATCAGGAAGAATTTTCATGTACACTATATGACAATAAAATTACCTAAGTACCTCTTTTCTCTAATTACTCTAAATCTTCATCAGCAGATCAAGAGACCTCCAAAGTGCCAATAAATTTTGTAATAAATATATTTCAAATTGCATATATATCAAAGAAAATATTTGCACAGAGCCCCACACAGTCATACCTTAGCATCATGGTACAATCATATCATTAAGTTTTGCAGTTCACAAATACACTGTGACTAGTGTATCTATTAACTCTGATCTCTAATCTTACAACTCTGAAACTTAAAGAGATTAATCAATTGGGGCAGGTGTACAAAGTCTGTAATTGTTAAGCATAAATATTACTCTAATTTGTCCAACCCTAAAGACTAACCCTCTCTCTGAATCATGAACACAAATAACATTAGAATAGAACTTTGCAAAGCTTATATTTAGGAAATTTTATATGTAAATGATGAAGGAGATAGATCTTTGTAAGTACTAAGAGAAAAGGGCCCATCTTGAAACTGCATGCTGCTCACATGTTTTGCAGTTAAATGGGCACTGGGGTTAAAAAAGGTTGGGATTTAAATGGCCAAATAAGAATCACTAGGGATGAGAAACAATGAACTTGCAGCTGGGTATTAGACAGGCAAATAGATCTGATAAAAGATTGACAGACTCTGAGAAGCAAACTTGTGTTGACAGGCCAACTAGCCAGCTTCCATGAGACATCCCCTGGAGATGTGTGCTGGACACTATTTCATGTTTACATACTTTGCTTCTAATGCAACTAATTGTAGCAGACTCAGTTGTAAGTAAGGATGGATTCTGCCTCCACCTGTTTCAGGAAAGAGACCATGTACCATCCCATAGACAGTTAACTAAGGTCAACTGCAGCTAGTAGCTCAGTAGCTGGAATAGGAATTACAAGCTGACCCTCAAATATGGGAACAAGAACAATGTAAATAACAGCAATCAAGACACCTATGAGGTCAGGTATAGCAACACCAGCTGCTGACCGATCACCAGCAGTCCAGATCTAATAGCTAACAAGGTTGGAATCAGAGATGAATAGAAGGGGCCCTTACCACCCCTACCTGGGTACACAGTTCATTCACAGGGCATGATCATCTCCCTGGTTGGTCAAGGAGATGTATAGAGTTCAGGCGCCCTGCCTTGGCTCACCCACATGTATAATGTAGCCCAGATTTCATTATTTTCTTTTGAGTAACCAATTTCATAGAGATCTCCAAAGTCTTTGTCTAGTTTCTGTGGTATTTAATAAAAGCCCTGGACAAGGAGGTTCAAAGGCTTTTGCTTTCTTGGGAATACCTCCCACTCTGGGAGTTTCTCTCACTTTTCCTTACTTTCTCACTTTTCTGGAATAGTCTATAATAAAGTTTACTTTTTCTTGCATATTCCCATGGATGTCTTCATCATTAGTCTTCATTGGCTGGAGCCAAGGAATTCAGGAGTTATTGTTGTAGACTGATCTTTGGTGATGATGAGTGTCCTACACTGGGCAGAGGAACCTTGCCACACTTTGAAAACCTGCATCAGGGATGTGTCAGCCTTGGTGATTTCTCTAAGATCTATAACCTCTCCAGGTGTGTCCATCTGGCTATGTTTACAATACTATACATGAGTTTCCTCCCACTAAGTGAGCTTTAAGTCCAATTAATTAGCCATTGATTGCTCAAGATAAATGTGCCACTAAGGCACCAATGTTCTATGCTGTGCTGGGACACTCATTGATGTGGCTATTTGGTCTTAAACCTGGTCTTTGACCACTGATTACTGTTTTCCATTAGCAGCTTGCACAGTATTCTCCAAAGCTGTGAGAGCTAGCCTTCAGGGAACATGGCTTACAGGTCAATTCCAGCTCCGTTGTTCCAAATCCAGTCTCTGAAGTATGTCCTGTCTTCTGGGACCCTGTTCATATGAATTTATAGCATTGGTGTCAGCATGCACAAGACCCATCCAAGCTCAACCAGACAAAAACCCAGCATGGAACTGCAGAAATGGGTAGTGGAATCCAATCTTAGATGAAGAAATATTGGCAACTGATTATAGTTGAGTGAAGAAGAACTGGTTTTCTTTAGTGAGGGACTCCTGATAAGCTGACTAGAGCTCAGAGGATGAACTTGCACTGAGGAATGGCCAGGGAGAGTAATTTTGCACAGTAGACCCTAACACAAAGAACAGAATGTCTGAACTCTGTGTTGCGGGGGTGGGTGCTGTGGGACGGTGCCAATGGAGAAGAAGAAGATATAAAGGCAATTAAAACTGATTGAAGAATTATGTACAAAATACACAAAAATTCAATAAAAATAAAAAAACAAAACCTGCATCAATTGTCTTAATGTTCCTTTTTAATTTTTTTTCTTTTTTGAGAATTCCATACATGAATGCTTTATATTATTGCTGTCCTTCCTTCTCCTCCACTAACCCTTCCAATGCCCCAAATCCCTGTCAAGCTGAGCATGTTTTGTTGGTTGAATAACATTGGGGAACAGCAGAAGATTTTTCTCATGTGCAACAGAAATTAAACTATCAACAATGTGGTAGCGATTATTACTGCTTAATTGTAAAATTGAGATGAATTAAAAATTCTGCATTATAATATATGCAGATATGTGTTTGAATGTGTGAATATTGTTTCTTATATATATTAGAAATCATTTCAGTGTCATTACTAGCAGACAACTATTGTTTAAGAAAACTTAAAAGTGGTGACATTGTAGGGAGAGGAAAAGATCTATAAATTTAACTAGCTATATTAAGATCAAATTCTGCCAGGCATGGTGGTGCACGCCTTTAATCCTAGCACTTGGGAGGCAGAGGCAGGTGGATCTTTGTGAGTTCAAGGCCAGCCTGGTCTACAGAGTGAGTTCCAGGACAGCTGAGGCTACAGGGAGACCCTGTCTCAAAAAGACCAAAAAAAAAAAAAAAAAGATCAAATTCTAACATAATTCAATTTTCCAAAGTATTTGTATATATATTACTTTTATTGATTTTTTGTGTATTTCATACATAACATCTCAATCAGTCTTAATCTCCTTCTCCACTGGCCCTTCCCACAGTCCCCAATGGAATTCATACATTCTGTCATTTGTATTAAGACCTATTTTGTCAAATTAGTGTCCCTGGGTTTCCTTAGTGCAAGTTTATCCACTGAGTCTAGTTAACCTATCCAGAATCCCTCTCTTTAAGAAGATCACCTCTTCCTCAACCAACAATAATCAGCTGCCAATATTTATTTCTTCACCTAAGATTGGGTTCTGCTACCCATTTCCCCAGGTCCTTGGTAAGTTTTTGTCTGGTTGACTTTGCATGGGTCTTATTCATGCCTAAACCATTGCTATGGGTTCATATGAGCAGGGTCCCAGAAACCTGAAGAATTCTACTTCCATATGGTCATGGATCACTTCCCTCGCTCTTGCAATCTTTCCACAATGATCTTTGAGCCCTGGATGAGTGAAGCTTAATATAGGAGTCCTGTCCAAGGACTCCTAATCTCCATGGTTTGGTGTCTGTGACCTCTTGACATCCTGGCTCTATGTTTCATGAGGGTGTTTTCTTACTGAGCATTAAGAGATTCATTAGTGTCCTCTTGGCCTCTTGTTCTGTTTTGTGTTAGCCTGAAGTGTAGAGGTTGCATTGTAGATGTGCTGCTTAGGCTTGGGCAATTCATAGACAATGCCTCTGTGTGGCCAGTTGTGGTAATCTGTAATAGTCTTCATCTGGTGTAAAAGATGCTTCTTTGACGTGTGGTGACTGGGATATTTGTCTGTAAGTATAAGTATATATATTTTGCACTCTATCTAAGAAGTTACATTAGTCTAGAGATGTGATGGCCTTGTGGATTTCTCTAAGATCTATGACCTCTCCATCCATGCCTGTGTTTACAGTACCACACATGATTTTCCTCCCTGGACTTTAAGTCCGATTAATTAGATGTTGATGTTGATTGGCTGCCTGTAAGGAGCTGTAAGCCTGCCCATAAAGGGTTAACTCTGAGAACTGTTCCCAGGGAAGTGCAGACATGCAGAGGGGCTTCCTGCCTTGCTTGCCTGCAATAAAACTGGCCTTCAATAAAGTTGGCTATGTGAGCTGACACCCTGAGCTTTTCCCATGGACGTGCTAAAAGATCACAGGATGCTCCAGCCAGATGTCCCTGCTCATCTATCTTGCAAGGCAGCCTCCCTGGCGCCGGATGGCCGGACTGACTGATTGCCCTGCCTTACCCTCCCCCTATACCTTTCCCAAATTCCCGCTCCCTTGGCTATTTAAACTCTGTGCATAATAAAGACAATAGACCTTGACAAAAGCTTGCTTGCTTGGTCTCGATTCTCTCTCTCGCTTAATCTTTCAGGTTGCGGAGGTCTCCCTCGAGTACCTAACGTTACATGCCCCTGCAGGCAGGGACA
>VZQC01012466.1:1051180-1089572 GCA_009823505.1 Rhizomys pruinosus | reverse complement strand
TATAATTGTTGTTATTGATAATTATTATTCTTCAAAGTTCCTTAATAGCAAAGAGAAGAGGGATCATTTCAAGACTACAACAACTTTGGCCTGTCTACTTTTGGATCCTCAATCTTTAGATTTAAAAATAATATAGGGTCAGTTAGGCTTAGCGGAGGGACAGCTTAGGAGTAGTTGACCAAAGGGACAGGATAGGAAAAAAATAGTAAAACTTTAGGTAAGTTCATTAAAGGCAAGTGTTACAAATGGGCCTAAAAGTTGGCATATGGATCTCAACTGTTTTATGAGTTACCTAGAACATTTATCCTTAATTATGTAAAAATAACCCTATTAACAAATTATAAAATTTTCAGGTTCTTCATTGGACATCAAACGATATGGCTTTCTCTTACAGGTCAACCTAACAAACCATTCTTTATTATGTATGTATGCATGTATCCGTGTATGTATTTGCACGCACACGTGTGTATGGATGAAGTGTACTTTGTGTTCTAAGGTATATATTATGTTAATAGACATAATAATATAAAAACATTGCCTCCAAGTTGGAACTGGCCTTTCCATCTTAAGACGCAAATTTATATTAAAATTAATCAAGATAATAATGATGTTAAACAACATCTCATGGACATATCTAGCCAATCTTTAACGGATTGATGGACATATAAACTATAAAATATATATAAATATAATTATTAAGAGCTAGATATTAAAAAATCTTTAAAAGTTAGGTTTTCATGTCAGGCCTAGAAAAGGCCAAACTTAAAAAAAAAAAAAAAAAAAAAAAAAAAAAAAAAAAAAAAGGTAGCTATTATAATCCAACTTGTAAGGTTTACAGTTTAAAATGTTAATACATTTAAACTAATTAAACAATATAAGGATGTTTAATTGCTTTATTAGTAATCTGTGTTGAATTTCCAACAGTGGCTTTGAGATTGGGGTGCACAGATGGTCTCTGTATTTTTCTGTGTTATACAGATCACCTTGTAACATTTTTCCTTGACTTGTAGGATAATTTAAATAAAAAATTAAAAAAAAAAAAAAGTTTACTTCCCAAATAAACATTACAGTCAAGGAAGACAGTTTGGATAAAAAATTGATGAAAACTTACACTTTGGTTCTGTTTATGGGTATTTGTAAAACAACTTAGACCTCTTATTAAAAGCTAAACAATGAGAGGAGATTTATATGTTCCCAAGGTAAAAACACCAACCTCAAATGCCTGAAAATACTACAAGATGGAACTGAAAATTGCCAACAGATAGATTGACCCATCTGAACATGAAAGGAAAAAGAAAACCTCAGATTGCCTGAGTCACAGACATTGCACATTTCTCTAAATTCTGTTTTTTTTTACTTTTGGGATAACTGTTTAGGGATGTGTTCTAATGAAATTTACCTTTCAGATGCTGAGAAACCTTTCTACCTCACCTTATATGGAAATGAGGAAAAATGGATGGTAGGTGAAGTCATCCCCAACTGTAAATTGGAACCAAACTGCCTATTAAGGTAAATGCTTATAAAACCAGGTGTAAAAACTGCCTTCTTTTGGTTTGATTGATAGAAGCATTACAAACATGCTACAAGAGATGGTTCTCTATCTAAAGTTAAATATAAATGTAATTTATAAGTGGTACAATTGAGCACAATGGGTTAATACAGAAGAGCTCTGATTTCAGCAATGGATTGTCAGCAAGGGAGATGTTGGCTAGTGATTCAAGCCCCCCAAATTATAAAGGCCTTCTTGCCTGCTGAAAATGGGATATCAGCAAGAAAAAGGTGATAAGTCCCTGTTGTAAAACCTGGTTTAAGCATGAAAAAATATTTTGAGACATCACTTTGCTAATGTACAGTTGGCTTTTAAAATGCCAGAGAGCATTACCAAAGGCCACTAATGGAATAAAACAAAATATTGGTCACCTTGAGAAAAGCAAGACTCCTCTGTCAAGTATCAGCTTACACCTCACAATGCCTGCAGATGCTGTGCAACAGTGGCAGCCATGTGTCTATACATATCCCAAATCTAATTGGCTATTAGCCCTCTCCTTGGAAGGAATAATTCATGGTTGATGCCAAAGCTTATGTTCTCTAGTGGTTAAGAGATTATATGAGCCCACAATAAGAACTTGTCTTCTTTTACAGAAAAATCACAGCATATGGATTAACATACCATCCAAAAAACTGTGTCTATGCTCACAGTTTAGCTTGCCATAATAATTACTGTTTAAATGCCTGTTTTAAATGCCTGTACATCTAATTGCTTTTGCATTGTTAGTGGGATTAAAAAGGTACCCTGGATAAGCTGTCAGCCCATGAAAGGAAAACAACCTGACTGGAGTAAAAAACATCTCCAGAGAAAAAGCTGTGCCACCTCTCCCAAAAGCCTAGGGACCAACTTGCGGAGGAGGAGGCGTGGTAGAATGTAAGGCTGCTGGAGAGACTGGGTGAATTGTGAGATTACAACAATGTGGACTGAACTATGGGAACCTTTGGGTTGTTCAAATATGAACATAGATACTTTAAAAACCCCACCTTTACAAGTGGGGCTCCCCCTCTTTTGTAAAAAGGATGCTGAGAAAGCCAAAGCTGTGCCTATTCAGGCTTTCAGCTACTGGACTTGCTTATCTCAAAAATTTATGATTACAGCTTGCTTATCTCAGAACTTTAGCCCACTCCTTCTTTGTGGTCCACCTTATTACCTGGTCCCCTGGGACCTGTCCTTGGATTTATCCTGCTAATTTCATTTGGGCCATGGGCGCTTAATCGATTAACCAATCTTGTTACAAGTCCACAAATAGATTTCCTCACTTACAGCACAAAAACTTGAGTCCATTATCATCGCTTTGGCCATCAAAGAAGAAGCGATTGACGACCCTGGGCTTCACTATCCCCATCACTCTGCCATGTTCCTGCACCTGCCATTCAGCTTGATTTTCTGCTCCTTGTGAATTATCGTCCCCAGGCTAAAGAGTAGGCTTGCCTGTTCCAGCCCAGGTGCCCGCCCCAAAGACGGGCAACCTCCTCTCCCCTCTCTACCAACCTAAGACAGGAGCCCTGAGGACGACAGGGTATCCAGAGACGGGTAAGGAGAGAAGGTCTTGTAGAGGTCGATTCCTAAGACAGGACGGTCGACATAATCGGCTGATAGTGCCACTCGGCCTGGATATTCCCTGAGCCTTTTTTATGTAGAGAAGGGAGATATGTAAGGAGCTGTAAGCCTGCCCATAAAGGGTTAACTCTGAGAACTGTTCCCAGGGAAGTGCAGACATGCAGAGGGGCTTCCTGCCTTGCTTGCCTGCAATAAAACTGGCCTTCAATAAAGTTGGCTATGTGAGCTGACACCCTGAGCTTTTCCCATGGACGTGCTAAAAGATCACAGGATGCTCCAGCCAGATGTCCCTGCTCATCTATCTTGCAAGGCAGCCTCCCTGGCGCCGGATGACCGGACTGACTGATTGCCCTGCCTTACCCTCCCCCTATACCTTTCCCAAATTCCCGCTCCCTTGGCTATTTAAACTCTGTGCATAATAAAGACAATAGACTTTGATAGGAAGCCTACTTGGTCTCGCTTCTCTCTCTCGCTTAATCTTTCAGGTTGTGGAGGTCTCCCTCGGGAACCTAACGTTACATGCCCCTGCAGGCAGGGACAGCTGCCCCCAAATTAAAAGTTAAAAAGTTTTCTCCTGTCTGGCACTGTTTCTTGTTATGTAGCTTTCAGCTATCCACATAGAGGCATGTATAGAATAGTGTATGTGTAATTTATCATTATATTGTTAAACTAATACAACTTCCTCAGGTTTTTTATGCTACCTAGGCATTATTTCTCTCTCCTCTCTCCCTCTCCCTGTCTAACCCTCCCTCCATGCCTTAGCCATTTTAAATATCCCCATCTCCCTCATTTCTCCATTGATAACACCAGTCTCCTATGGTCCCACTTTTCCTGAGCTCCTTCTTACCCTTTATCCCCATAGTTCCTTGTAAAACCCTCCCTCCCTTGACTAAAGGTTTGCTTCATTTAAATCAAACAGTGGGCCCTAGGCCCTAGTTGCCTGAGGGGATGGGGTTAAGGATTTATAAGGTGAAGAAGCCATGGGGATGGTCTCTTGCATTTTCTGCAGTTGTGGGGAAGTCATAATGCACATATGTGGAGACTTTCCAGTGTGACCTTAAGAGGGGAAGTAAACTCTTACCTGTACCTTACTCTGTAAGTAAGCCCAATAAATTCAGTGCTGTTTTAGACTGCAGTTTGATGAAATTAGACTTCAGTTTGTTGTATGGAACAAAACAGGAGGAGGCCAGACATCATTTGTGCCTCCCAGAAGGAATTCTACCTACGAGAGTCCTCAAGCTCTCTTACATACAGAATTGGCTTCTCCTGCTGCATCCTGTGTGGCTGGGGAATGGAGGACACAACAAAGGATGGGATGGAATCTATTAATAAAATAGTATACAAAGACAATTTAACACTAAATAAAGCTGGGGAGCAGGAAGCTCCTGTTCTATAGACCCAAGTGCACTGAGTCTCTAGCATCTGAGGCCTTACTCCCAAGGATGGAGTGCTTTAAACAGGTATTCAGGTACAAAGGGTATGCAGATCAAAAGACTTTTCTCTGCTGGTGCTCAGGAAACCATTATCCACAAAGTGTGGCCTATTTGCAAAGTACAAGCAAATGTTCATGCAACAGTGCAAATAAGGCATAGTTTATTTTGCTTCTTTGTTTGTCTTTTTTTTTTTAATCTAGTCTAAACACAAGGGGCACTGCACTTCAGAACCTGGGTCTGCATTCATGCCTATTTGGCTCTGCCAGAATAGACATTCTGGGATGCTGGCAACTTTGCAAGTGTAGACAAGAAGGCTTTCTGCATAGTTCAAGCAGGGCAATGGTCTCCAGGACTTGTCATTCAAATTCATAGTTTTTATTGATTATCCTGTTGCTAGTTCAGATATTTTTATAAAATAACACTACAGCTAAAAAAATTTTAAGAGACAACAACTAATGGACCCTAAACCCAACAGACAGGAAGAAATAACAAAAATCAGAGCAGAAATCAATGAAATAGAAACAAAGAAAACAATTAAAAATCAATGAATCCAAAAGCTGATTCTTTGAAAGGATAAACAAGATAGACAGACCTCTAGCCCAGCTAAGCAAAAGAAAGAGCAACTCCAAATTAATAGCATTTGTGATGAAAAAGGAAACATCCCAACAGATAAAGAAAAGAAGATCCAGACAACATATGAGAATACTTCAAAAATTTATACTCTACTCTTCTAAGAGAAATGAAGGAATATCTGAAATCCTGGGAACCAACAAAGCTTAACCAAGAAGAGGTTGACAGGTTAAACAGACCCATAACATTTGAGCAAATTGAAGACTTAAAAAAAAAAATCTCCCAGCTAAAAAACCCCAGCCCCAGATGGTTTCACAGCAGAATTCTATGAAACATTTAAAGAGGTCTTACAACATTTATTACTCAAACTGTTCAGAAGGATACAAACAGAGGGAAATATCTCAAACTCCTTCTATGAAGCCAGCATCACTCTAATACCAAAACCAGGCAAAGACACAACCCAAAAAGAAAACTATAGACCCATCTCATTAATGAACACAGATGCAAAAATTCTCGACAAAATACTGGCAAATCACATACAGACCCACATCGAAAAGATTATCCATCATGATCAAGTTGGATACATACTAGAGATGCAGAGATGGTTCAGCATACATAAATCAATAAATATCATAAAACACACAAATGGACTGAAAGACAAAAATTACACAGTCATCTCAATTGCAGAAAGAATTCTTTGACAAGAACCAGCATCCCTTCATGTTTAAAGTTCTAGAGGGAATCGAGCTTAAGGTAATATTCCTAAATCTAATCAAAGCTATATACAACAAACCCACAGCCAACATCATCATAAATGGAGAATACTTAGAAGCATTCCCTTTTAAGGCAGGAACCCAGCTTGGCTGCCCCTATCACCACTCCTCTTCAACATAGTCCTTGAACCGCTTGCTAGGGAAATAAGACAAGAGAAGAAATCAAAGGAGTACTAATCAGAAAAGAGGAAATTAAACTATCCTTTTTTTGCAGATGATATGATAGTTTACCTGAGGGATGCTAAAATCTCCACAAGAAAACCACTAGAAATGATTAAGAGTTTCAGTAAAGTGGCAGGATACAAAATTAACCTAGAAAAATCTGTAGCATTTCTTACACCAACAATAAACAAGTGGAGAAGAATATAAGAAGACCTTTCCAGGGCTAGAGAGATGGCTCGGCAGTTAAGAGCGCTGACTGCTCTTACAGAGGACCCCTGTTTCGATTCCCAGTGCCCACATGGTGGCTAATAACTGTCTTTAACACCAGTTCCAGGGGAATCCGATGCCCTCTTCTGACCTCTGCAGCATTGCACAACATGGGTGTACCAACCTACATGCAGACAGTACACTCTTACACATAAAAAAAAAGTCAAAAAAAAGAGAAGGCCTTTCCTCTCACAATAACCTCAAAAAATAATAAAATGCCTAGGAACAAACCTAACCAAACACACCAAAGATCTCTACAACAAAAATTATAAACACGTGAAGAAGGAGATAGAAAATGACATCAAAAGATGGAAAGACCTCCCATGCTCATGGATTGGAAAATTTAATATAGTAAAAATGTCCATTTTACCTAAATTGATATACAGAGTCAACACAATTCCAATCAAAATCCCCATGAGTTTCTTCACAGACTTAGAAAAAAAATCCTTAAATTCAAATGGAAAAACAAAAGATCTTGAATTGCTAAAGCAGCCCTGAGTGAAAAATGCTATACAAGGGGGGATTGCTTTACCAGGCTTCAAGCTTACAGGGCCATAGGCATAATGACAGCCTGGTACTGGCACAAAAACAGACCAAGGGAACAAAATGGAAGAACCAAATTTGAACTCATATAATTTCAGCCACGTCATATTTGACAAAGGGGCCAAAAAAACTCAATGGAGGAGGATAGCATCTTCAGCAAATGGTGCTGGCAAAACTGGATCACCATTTATAGAAGAACAAAATTAAATCTGTACCTCTCACCCTGTACAAAAATCAACTCCAAGTGGCTCAATGATCTCAACATGAAACCTGAAACCCTGAAGGTGATAGAAGAAAAGTCAGCAGCAGCCTACAAGACATAGGTGTAGGAGGAGACTTTCTAAATCAAACGGCAGCTGCACAGGAAGTAAGGTCAACAGTTGACAATGGGACCTCATTAAACTCAAAAGCTTCTGTACATCAAAAGAAACAATCAAGGAAGTGAAGAGAAAGCCCACAGAGTGGGAGGAAATCTTCACTGCAGATACAACTGACAAAGCATTGATTTCCAGAATATGTAAACTACTCAAAAAACAAAGAAGAAAGAAAACAAATGACTCACTCAAAAGATGAAGTAGAGAGCTCGATCAAGAAAACAAATGATACCAAGTGCTGGAGAGGTTGTAGGGAAAGGGGAACACTAATCCACTGCTGGTGGGAATGTAAACTCGTACAGCCACTATGGAAAGCAGTGTGGAGAACCCTTGGAAGACTCAAAATGAGCTTACCACCTGACCCAGTCATACCATTCCTAGGTATATACCCACAAGACTCATCTTACCACAGAGATACATGCACAGCTATATTTATTGCAGCTCTGTTCACAATAGCAAAGAGCTGGAACCAACCCAAATGCCCCTCAACTGACGAGTGGATAGAAAAAATGTGGTACATCTACACAATGGAGTTCCATGCAGCAGTGAAAAAAGACAACATCATGAACCTTGCATGTAAATGGATGGAACTAGAAGATATTATATTAAGTGAAGTAACACAGTCCCAGAAAAACAAACGACAAATGGTATCCCTCATCTGTAGATGCTAGTGCCGATAACCTAGTTGTAAATATTTCTTGTTGGGAGTGATGCATATCAGAAAGAACAACCACAACACCAACAACAGAAAAGACTGCATCAAAGAACTAACTGAAATGGTTAATCTGAGGGGTGGGGGGATTGGGAAGGGGACAGGGGTTTATATTCGATTTGTAACATAATCTTGTACAGAAATATGTATACATGTAAAACAATAAATTAAAAAAATAATAAATAGAATATTAAAAGTAAAACAAAGTGCAGATTTCCTGAACAATAAAATTGTGACTGTGATTTTTTGCTCTATGCTGGACTCTATGCTGTTGATACTGAAAATACCACAAATATCTTTTGGAATCATCTTATTTTATGTTAACTGAACATTTTATTTTCTCATTTCTTCTCCATCAATTATCACTTATGTCACATTTTTCTGAGTATTTTGTTTCCTGATTACCCTAGGTTTTGAAATAAGTATTTTATCCATAGTTCGGATATAGCATAAGATTCCATAATAACATTTTCCTAATTTTTCTGTCATCTGTCTCATTGCTTTTCATTTTATAGTCTATGAATACATAACACATTGTTTTATTTTTAATTTAAATAACTTTAAAAATATTTAAGAATAAAAAATTATTTAGGGGCTGGAGTGTTAGCTCAGTGGGTAAGAGAACTGCCTGCTCTTGCAGAGCACTTGGGTTTGGTTCCCTGTACCCATATGGCAGCTAACAACCATCAATAACTCCAGTTCCAGTTCTGCCTCCATAGGTATTGCACAACACAGGTATATTTATATACTTGCAAGCAATGCACTCATATACATAAAATAAAAAGAAAATTATTTTCTTTTACATATGCAATTTCTTGGATTTTTTACATTGTGTATACTCCATGTTCCTGTCCCATATAACTTGAGAGATTTTCTTTGATTACTTCTTGCAGAATATCTCTGCAAATAATTTTCTTCACATCATTTGCATGAGATCCCTCATTTCTCTGTAATTTTTGAGATATTCTCTGTGTCTGTTGAAATGCCTTTCCTTTCCTATACGGTCTCTGAAGATTTCAGAACATTTATCTTATAGATTGGGAAGTGTTTATTATGACCTCTGGCAGAATTTAAGATTTTCTCTTAAGGCTTTTTCCTTCCTGCAGTTTGAACATGGCATGCTAGGTGTTGTTTTAGGCCATTCTACTGCTTAATATACTTTTAGTTTCTTGGATCTGTGATGGTAAAGGTGGTGATGATTGTACAAAAGCTTCGGCTGTCAATTTCAGAAAACTCATTTATCAAATGCATCTTCCCCCCAAACTGGCTTCTATCGCCATCATTTCTAGCTTTGCAAATGTAAGGCAGGTCTTGCTTCCCAGCGGCTAGGTGCCCTTCTTTCACTTTGCACACGTTCTATCAGCCCATCCTGGAGTTGTCATTCTTCCCATCTGTTTCCAGTTGATTGATGTGAGGGATTCTTCATCTTCATTTCCACAGCAAACCTGGGAAAAGCTACAACTACTTAAGAGTAATCTGATAAAGTAATTCCCAAACTGCATACTTAGAACCAATATTAGTAAAATGTATCCAAAAGTATATAAAGCAGGAGTCAAAAGTTCAAACATTTGTTGAGTTCAGAATTTAATGTCCTATGATAAGGAATGTGAGGGGCACAGTGCTGACACACAGCACAAATGCATTTTATATTAAAAACGATTTCAGATTACAGTTTCCACTTCGGGACCAAGAGAGGTGGAAAGGGCTATCAGTGCCTCACCCCATGCTAAAAAGAAGAAAATAGTGCATGCACAAATGCTGTGGAACACTTTTGAAAGAGAAGACAACGGAGCATCTTAATGAACCTAAAGGTCTATGGAGCAGCAGGAGTCTGCTGGGAGGAAGAGGAAGACTGCTGGGTTCTGAGAAAAACAGCCACAGATTTTAAGTAGAACCCCAAAATAATGAAAAACCCACCCATTTCCTTTAAGTTTTTTTTTTCTCTTTCTCAAAATCTGCGTTCATAAGATATTCAGCATGCACTGACATTATACTTCTGAGGGAGGGGGAGAGAGGAAAGCATTGCACATGGATGGAATCAGATGAGGGCATGACATAGTGATTGGATGATTCAGGGAAGAAATTTAATTGTGATTAATATCTAAGAGGCTCTCATGGAAAGAATAAGAAGAAAGCAAGAAGATAGGGAATTTCACAGAAAAGAGACACAAAGTATAATAATCTGAAAGGATTTGCAGAAATGGAAAAACAATAATGAAGATGAAATTTGTATTTGGTAAGAACGCACAGATGTGGAGCCTCAGCTCCAATTAATGAGAGAAATCAGATCCACCTATTAGGTGGCTTTTCATTTAGTTTGTATAAAGCCATGACAAAACTTATTTTTTTAAGATGCTTTTCCAGCAGATGGTGGAGGGCAGAATTGAAACACAAATTTTTAAAGTGAGGCTGGAGAGATGGCATAGCAGTTAAGAGCACTGGCTCTTCTTGCAGAAGACCCAGATTCTAGTCCCAGCACCCACATGACGGCTAACAACCTGTCTGTAACTTCAGTTCCAGGGATCAATGCCCTCTTCTAACTTCCAAGGGCACTGCATGTCATGGGTGCACTTACATACGTGCAGGCAATGCACTCATACACATAAGAAAAATAGTAAATAAAATATTAAAATAAAAATTTTTGAAGTATAAGTTGCTTTAGCAAGTTGTTCCTGGTTAATCCCTTATCCCCCCTTTTTATTTATGTGTTTGATTATTAGTAGTTAGGGAGCTTTTTCAATTATGGCTTGTCCTTGGGGGGTTATAGGGAATGCCAGGAGAGACATGAACTTTCCAAAGCTGGCAAAGGAGATAAAAGTTTTTGGTACATAAGCAGGACCATTGTCATTTTTAATTTGTCTTTAGACCACTGATAACAAAGGAAGTATTTAAAATGCCTACAAATAGCTCAAGCAGATTGATGCATTTGGGCAGTGGGGAAAATAAAGCCTGATGCCTGGCATGATGGCGCACACCTTTAATCTTAGCACTCAGGAGGCAGAGGCAGGTGGATCTTTATGAGTTCAAGGCCAGGCTGGTCTACAGAGTGAGTTCCAGGACAGCAGAGGCTACAGGGAGACCCTGTCTCAAAAAGACAAAAAAAAAAGCCTGAAAAATATCAACATATACAATTTACAAACAAATTTATGAAGACCAAAGGAACTTATGTGAGTTATACCCATTTGCCAATGTTCATGAAAATGAGGACCTCAAGGATTAACCCCTCTTGGAATGGTAGGGCCTAGGGACTGGCAGTTGGAACAGGACCAGATGATTTGTTGAGCTTGAATCTGTGATGATTGAAATTGTTTTTGTAATGCTTTTGCCCCTTGAAAAACAGAATGAGAGGAAGCTGCCTGTTGAAAGAGACTTAACTAAGTGATCAGCATGCTGATTTCCATGTGGGAGGGGGCCAGGTGACTTTGCATGGGAGCAAATATATTGAATGAAAACAGGATGAGTTTGTCTATGAAGAAGGCTTTGCACAGGAGTAAATACTGATAGCAAGGAGGAGTCTGAGGAATGAGCCAATGTAGCTTGAAACAACTGCAGAATGGCTGAAGTTATATAATGAGAATAGGTAAACTGAAGGGTCGATTGGGGAGCATTGTTGAAAGCAAAGAGAGCAACTCTGGCTGGTGGTGGCTCCAGGGTCACAAAAGAGCACATATTCTAGCATCGTCACACCATGTCCCAGCTCTTTTGCCCAATTGGTTGGCTCTATCAGAAAAATTGTTAGTGTATTGGGAACGGGATGTGCACGTATGGCAAAAACCACCTGTACAGGGAGTAAAAGAATCCCACATAGAGATTTTAGAGAAAGAAGATGAAAATAAACTTGTCCCTCAAACCCAGCAAGAGCTACTTGTCATTCTTCTGAGGTCCATGAGAGAAAATTATCTTGGGATATGGAAGGGTAGAAAATATCAGAATCATATCCAGTGAGTTGGATAATTCTGGTTCCACTGTATTAAATGAGAGTCATTATTAAAGTAATTATTTATTGATTTGGAGTAAAAAAAAATCTGTTTCAGTGTATTGGAAAGAAATAACCATTCTAAGATTTCTAAAGTTAGCACTAATTGTCCAATGGCTGCTGTAAGGGAAAGAGGAGCATTTAAACCAAATATGCAGAGAGGTAGATCTACACATCCGCGAACAGCTCCCCTTGCCATAACACTCCAGCCAGTACTTGTAGCTGCTGTAACATAAGAGGTGTTCAAATGCAGGGTGAAGTTATATCAGTATCTACTTCAGGAGAGCACTGCATTCAGAATTCCCAGAGAAGGTTGGAGTCCATTGATATTACCTAAAAGCTGTTGGACAGAATTTAGTCTTATCTTTTTTGGAACAGGTAATTGTAACTTATGAGGCTTAATGAAGACATTAGTGATAATATATCCAAGACAGGTATGTGGAATGTCCAGATGAGTTTTGTCTAGGGCAAGTTGAAAATGAATTTTTTTAGATCAGGTTTATAAATCTTTGAAACCAGTGAGATTTATATGTTTAGTAGAGGAGGCTGGCTAATAAGATACCATCCATATAATAACATATATAAATATTAGGATTCTTTTGTCTAATGGAGTATATTGCTTTATTTACCCATCATTGACAGAACATAGGGTTATTAATTTTGATTGAGGAAGAATTTTCCATTGATAAGGAGACAGGGTGCCTGGTAATTCAAATTGAGTTTAGAAAAACCAAATCTTTCTTTATCACCAGGGTATAAACAACCCCACTGAGACTGAAGGTTTCTTCCCCAAGAGAAAGGGGACAAAAGTAAAGACAAAATATAGGCTTGAAAAAATAGCAGTCCTATGTTGAAAAGTTGCTGCCCATCAACTTTGGGACAATGGTAAAAGGGTTTACTTTTACCATTGCCCCCTTGAATGTCTAAAACTGGAGCCTGAGTGTGCCGATTAGAAGGCTAGGACTGTTTAACTATGACAGAAATATCAGTTCTGGTGTCTGTAATGCTCTTTATGGGTTTCTGGTTAACTAAAACTGAAACAGAAGGCTTATCAAGAGACATCAAATGACATATGTGGAATTGGATCTCTGATTTTGACAATCATTATCAAGAGTTTTGGGGGTTGAACAAGGGATAATAATTAAGTTTCAATTGAGTTATTGGCAGGAATTCTTGAAGTCAATTGGAATAAACCATGATATGAATTTGAATCAATAACATTGGGTAAAACAAAAACTGTTTTCATAATCCAATTTGAATTACCTAAAATTAACTCATGACGTTTTGTTTGAAGGGGTCCCCAGAAGTCTGTGGGGATCATTTTTACTTCTCCAGTAACATGTAATTTTATATTTTGATTATAGATTTCAGTCTTGTAGTATTGCTCTCAGTAGTGATAAGAAAATCTTTCATTGCCTTAGAGCTCTGGGGGAGCAGGAGGGAATTGGGGAGCATTAGGATTCTGAGCTGGGAATGTAGGAGGGCCATCTTATCACTGTGTCACCTTGTGCAGTTTTCTGAAACTGGACTTCCATTTTTATCACTTTAGATTGGTGTTGGTTATCGCAGGGAAAGCCCTTTTTTACATTGGGCATACTTTAGATGGGAGCATTTTAGGCTGAGAATTATTAACATCATTTTGTTTATACCGTCTTTGGAGATGGCCTGCTTTTCCTCATTTAAAACAATTAGGAGGCTGCATGGATCTGGCTTTATGTTCTTCAGGGCCAACATTTTGGCAGCTGTTCTGCTATCAGCAAGAGCATAGAAGGGAGTAGTAAGTACGGAATGCTCTTATGCTATTGCTCTATCAAGAAATTCCAGCACTATATTGAAAAGAAGTGGAGATTTGGACAGCTTTGTCTGGTTCCTAATTTTAATGGCAATGATTCCAGCTTTCTTCTGTTTAGAATGATGTTGGCTGTGGGTTTGTTGTATTTAGCTTTAATTATGTTGAGATGTATTCCCTCCAGTCCAATCCCCTCTAGAACTCTTAACATTCATCCATGTTGTATTTTGTCATAAGACTTTTTTGCACCTATTGAGATGACTAGGTGATTTTTGTCTTTAAGTCCATTTGTGTAGTTTATGACATTTATTGAATTATGTATGTCGAACCATTCCTGCATCTCTGGAATAAAGCCAACTTGGTGAATGATAAAAAAAAAAAGTAAGTATGGAATGAAGAAGATTTCACAATCAGAATTTGGTTTCTCTTAAGCCAAAGAAAGGGAGAAGTTGGCAGAAGCCTCTTTATTGTCTGTTTCTTTATAACTTGCTGCACGTGATTAACAAAGTCCACAAAGGGCTCCATAGATTTTTTTTTCTAACTGTGGAAAAAGACCCTGATGGCGTACTAAGATCAGGGATTTTAGTCCAAGCCTTAGTAGCTGCTTGACTGTCTCTGTTCATGAGCCAAACCACCTGAGGGCTGGCAAGTTGTTGAGCTACTGTTCCTAAAGCCTCTTGTCCTACTAATTGGTTAGAAGTAATACAGTTGTTCTCCAGCCTCATAAGAGAGGCACAAAGTTTAACTCCAGCTGCGCCCTTATCTCAACAGACCCTCTGGCCTTTTCCTCCCTAGTATCTCATTCATCCAAGGTCACACATTCATCCAGACCTCCACTCTGTCCCATGAGAGGGTATGCTTCTTACAAATTCTCAAGCATACTCACATTCATTCATTATCTTTTTGACTGGAGTATCAAACTGAGGTGGCAGAGGAGTCTCTGCTGTCCTCCAACCGTACATCATGGTTTTGCTGGGGTTAATGAAATGTCATTATATTATGTCCATTAATAAAAGTCATGCACATGCCTATATCCCTGATGCTGCGAAGGGGTAGAGACAAGAGGGTAAGTGGGGTTTGATGGATACCAGCCTAGCTATTCAATGAGAGTCGCTGTATCAAAGGAATCAAGCATAGACCAGCACTCCTTAAATCTGCTTCTGGCTTCCGTATGTGCACGCCCTACACACACCTCAGACACATGAACATGCATGGTCATATAGAACATTCACACAGAGAGAAAAATAAGTATTCAATAAAAAAGGACAATAGAGGTTTAAGGCATTCTGAGCTAACATAGCTTTCCCCTACAGTTGAAGGAAAATCAGCCTGACAAATGACTGACTGAAGAGGCTATCCACCCGCCCAGCTTCCCCACTCCGGGAGAGAAATACATCTAAGAACACATGGTTCCTAGAAAAAAAGGAACATTTGGTTCCTTATCAGCCTCCTTGAGGATCTGTTCCTGTTCTGTACGCATCCCTTATCAGAACTCCCCATCTCTCCCTCCCAGCCCTGGGAGGAACACCACCCTCCGGGAGAAGGCACACCCCAGATTCAGGGATTCCAGGAAGGCATGACCCCATTTCTGGGATTTTATGGGCCCACTTATAAATCCCAGACCCCCTCCAACCCTGACACACAGCCTCCATTCCCAGGGGAAGGTTCCTTACCCCTTGCAGCTCATAAAGCTATTTGCATCTGTTGATGTTGGATTCCATTCCCACTTCTTGGTTCTCCGGTTGCCTTCTCATCCTGAATTCTAACAGCAGTTCTTTTTTAAAAGTTAGTAATTGTGGCACTGAAGAGATTGCTCAGATGTTGAGAGCCCAGAGTCTTCTCCCCAAGGACTGGAGCTCAGTTCCCAGCATCTGCTTTGTTCAAGACCTCTAACATCCCTGGGCACCCACGATTACATGTACGTATCCCCCCCACACCTGCACATACCCACACACAGACACATAACTAAAAATAATAAAACTAAATCCTTTCATGGCCCGTAAATGTTTACCTACATATTCACATGCTGTTGATTCCTTTTAGTCTCATATCTTCAAGACAGTCTTTTTTGAAAGTCCAATATATGTCAAAATGCCAAAGTGAAACCCATTGCTTGGATGATAACTAAAAAATAAGAAAAAGAGGAAAGAAGTGAGCCAATGCTCCGTTCACATTTGTCCCGAGAGTCCACGGTGCTTTCCCTCAGGTTTCTCTTATCTCTACTTGAATGTGGACATAATAACAGCTTCAAAAATTCCTTACCTCCAGTCTTTGAGACCTATTTTTTTCAATCAGTTTACTTTTTTGCTCTCCAAGTCTACATGTACTGCTACTTTGGCAAGTGAGGAGAACTGTTATGCCTTACTCATTTGTAATATTGAAGCTCAATATATTTTTGCTGGTTACATGTTTTAATTAATTATATTAGCAAGAACTACCATAGGCCTTTGTGACCTTCACAGTCAGTTCCCTGAGGTCAAACACACTCTGGGGCTTCTTTTAGCCATATTAGCAATTCCTCAACACCAGCACCCACAGTGCTGATTTTCTTCTAGAATGAGGTGATCACAGTCTTTCCAAAACTTGAGATCTCAACCGGTTTCCTTTCTAGGTCATCTTCAGATAACTCACTACCACTGGTGACATTTTGTAGCTCAGACCATGTGTGGGCTACTGTGTTTGTAGTTTAGTCTTTGGTTTTTCAAGGTGTTCCTGCTCTACTTTTTATGTTATATTCCTTTCATAATTCCTTTTTGTTGCTTGAAGCACAAAATGACAAGCTCTGTAACTTGAATCTTTTTATCCTTGGTTAATGTTTTCTAAGCAAATCAAAAAAGATCAATTCTTATAACAGAAGAGGGACACAAAGACACTTGGCCACTTTGGATTCCAGACAGACCAGAGAGACGCTTTTTACCAGGAGCCATTGTACAGACAAAACCCAGAGCTTTTTATCCCTGAGTTTTTACATACTCCCACACATCTGGTCTCTGCACTGCTGACATAGACTTAAGAACAGCAGAGAGGAGTAGGATCAAGCTGTCTTTGACAGAATATTTTATAATGTCCAAAGAATCCCTGAGGTCTGTTCATTTATTTGTTCTTTCCAGTGTTGCAAGAAAAGCATGGAACTAAATATCATGTTTAATGGATAAAGTTTTGGCTGGAAAGATACATGGTCCCAGGTAAGCAGACTGAATTCTGGGCTTCTAATAATCAGACTCTAGCTAGTTTTGATGAAAGAGATGAATTTGAGAGAACTGTCTGGTTACACGAGCCTGATAACCCAAGAAAACATGCAAACAAATCCAAAATTTCTCTTTTATACTAGTTGCTGTCTTTTTTTTAAATTTTAGTCTTTTTGAGACAGGGTCTTCCTGTAGCTCCAGCTGTCCCGGATGGAACTCACTAAGTAGACCAAGCTGGCCTTGAACTCACAAAGAGCTGCCTGCCTCTGCCTCCTGAGTACTGGGATTAAAGGCGTGTGCCACCACATCCAGCTAGTTGTCATTTTTAAAAGATTTGATCCATTTTTAGTTATTTTCTTTTTTTTTTTTTACATTTTATTTATTTTTGTATGTGTATGAATGTACTGTCTTCATGCAGGTTTGTGCACCCGTGTCGTGCAATGCCGCGGAAGTCAGAAGAGGGTCTCGGATTCCCCTGGAACTGGAGTTCTCCTGGAATCTCCTGGAATTGGAGTTACAGATGGTTCTCAGCCGCCATGTGGGTGTTGGGGATTGAACCCGGGTCCTCTGCAAGAGCAGTCGGTGCTCTTAACCGCTAGGCTATCTCTCCAGCCCCCTAGTTATTTTCTTAAATGAAGTAAATATCAAAAGGAAAGTCAACATCTCCTGTTCATTACCCTGTCAACATCTGGGGTGGCTGCCGTATTTCAATGCTCTTCTAGGCCCAGAAACTCTTTTCACTTATTCCTGCCCACTAACCTTCTACCATCTCTTTTATAAGTCTTCCACACAAGTTATTTTGATAGTGCTCATTACTACTACATATCAACTAAAATGGCCAATTATTGATTTTTTAAAATATTTTATTTACTTTTCTTATATGTATGAGTATATTGCCTGCATGGTACATAAGTGTACCCATGTTGTACAATCCCCGTGGAGATCAGAAGAAAGCATCAGATCCTCTGGAAATGGAGTTACAGAGAGCTGTTAGCCACTGTGCAGGTGCTGGGAATTGAATTCAGCCAGTGCTCTTAATGGCTGAGCCATCTCTTCAGTCCCAGTTCTTGATTTTTAATGAAATTCATGAGCCAAATATTTATATGAAATTCCAAAGCTTATTTCAGCTTTTCCAAAAATTTAATTAGAAATGTATACCAGGAGACCACCTAAAACACATTTGTAGCTGTTGAGTTAGAAATGCCACTCTACCAAAGAATCTCTCGAGAGGCCAAAAACTGTGGAGGAAATCTTTAATAAAAGAACATTACATCAAGGAAAAAGTACAGAATACAACACAGAGACAGTGACAGAGACAGATCTAAGTGTCGGTTGGAGCACACTCCCATGGGACTGGAGGGCAGCGGCCTGGAGGTCAGATCCTCTCCCACTTTTATTCCCAGTTAGGGGATTTCCACTGCAGTTACAGTGACCCTTTCTCTGATTGGTGGGGTCTTGGTGGTTGCAGACCAGGCAGTCTTTCATTGGATCAGTCCACCTGTTCTGCACCCTTTTGTTTGAAACAATGACTGTGTTTAGCAGCGTGAAGCCCCTTGGAGGGTAAGCTCCTTAGGGGGTGAGAAGCCCTCCTACAGGGCTGGGAAAGTTCATCCTGACCTCAGGTAGTTCTGGGAACTAATAACTCAAGGTGAGAGGGAGTAACTATGGGAACCAGACCTGCTTCAACTAGAGAGTTGCTCCTGCATGGTTAACCCTTTCCTTTTGATTAACTTCTTTCTAACCTAACAGTAGCCACTAACTAATTTGCTGTCTTCGTGTCATGTAAGTTTTCTATTTTGGGGCCAATGTCATATAGTCAATTAGTTAACAAAAACTGCACTGAATAAAACCAAAGGACTCTGGTACATAGTTCATTTATATCAATGTTCATGGCAAGGGGAGTGAGACTGAGGGAGAAATAAGAGGGTGGCATAAAATAAGCAATATGTCTATCAGTAATCTCTGGTGAAAATTCACTATGATAAGAAGAGAGTCCCCCCCCCCCACTTTGTAGGATGAAAGAAGAGAATGGTTCATGCAGGCCTGTGTGAGAAGAGGTAGATGGATGCTCAAATCTGGGGTTGAGAAGGAAGGGTGGACATTAGAATGGTCCTCAGGAATTCTCAGTACTTGGAGACTAAAATCATGTTGTGTGCAGTTTTTAACAGAAATTAGGGTAAATGAGAAACTTTGAATACATAGACGGGGGAGCATTCACCTTTGGAGAAGGCTAAGGGATTAGAGATCCCAGAAAAAACATATGAAGACAGTGTTTATTACTTCTACTGACACTTCTGTTCTCTTTATTCAAAGATTACTAACACTAAATCTTACTTTTTTAGTTATAGAGTTAAGCCATCTCTATTTTAGACATCACAATCTCTAAAGGAAAGGAAAGAAGACTTAGAATTCTGCTTCTGAATGTCAAGTGTAACTTCTAAGGATCCAACAAGCAAAAAGAACTTGTAGGGTATAATTTTAGAGCATCTAAAATGAAAATATGGGAAAAATAAAATCACTTAAAATACTGACTGAAGAAGAGTTCTTAACATATTTTATATATTATACATATATATATATTTATATATAGATACAGAGGACAGTATGGAATAATATATACTCAATGTGAATGTGCATTGTTTTATACAATTTAAGGATATAGCTGAATATTAACTTCATAAATTCATTTGTAGATGGTAGAGCCAACCTATTTCAGAAAACATGATATTCTAACATAATTTCAATTTTCATCTACTTTTAAAGTAGCAGTTCATTTAAGCCTACCTATAGAAATTATTTGGTATAAATATAGGATTTTCTGGGAATGAGTTTTATTTATACATATATAATGCAAAATAGAACTGAGTTTGGGGGTGCATAGTCTTGATGTCCTTTAAATTTTTTATTTATTGTTTTTATTTTATGTGCTTGACTGTATTGCCTGTGTGTGTATAAGTCCACTTGTGTCATGCCTTGGAGGTCAGAGGGTGTTGGATCCCCTGAAACTGGAGTATGGTTGTTAGCCATCAGGTGGATGCTGGAAATCAAACTCTAATTCTTTGCAAGAGCAGCCAGTGCTCTTAACCTTGACCCATCTCTCTAACCCCAGTTCTCAGAGTTCTAACACACTAATAGATCTTTATGTTTTCCACTAGAATCAGATGTCCATCACCACCCATAACTTCAATTATCTTAGAAACAAACAATAATTAAATGATGTAGTGACTTAAGTTCATGGTAGCAAAGGGGAACAGGGTTTTGGTTGCTTTCAATCTAATGTCTCTCTCAGTCTGAATGAAGCTACGGAGAATACTTCCCCAGGAAACAAGGGCCAGCAACAGGGCAGACTCATGGAGTGACTGCAAGAGCTCTATCATTTTCTCCCTTCCTTGGAACAGTGTTTAAAATTCAGGCTCCACAACAGCAAGGAGCTAGAACCAACCCAAATGCCCCTCAACTGATGAGTGGATAGAGAAAATGTGGTACATCTACACAATGGAGTTCTATGCAGCAGTAAAGAAAGATGACATCACGAGCTTTGCAGGAAAATGGCTGGAGCTAGAGGACATCATGCTGAATGAAGTAACACAGTCCCAGAAAAACAAACGACGAATGGTATCCCTCATCTGTGGATGCTAGTGCCAATTACCTAGTTGTATTTCTTGTGCACGGCCCCTTGAGCTTTTGTCCAAAGCAGTTGGGAGTGATGCATATTGGAAACAACAACAACAACAACAACAGAAAGGACTGCATTGAAGAACTGACTGAAACAGTGAACTTCTGCTCAAAACAGTCAACTTCCCCATGGAGAATATTGAGAAAGACTGAGAAAGAGATGAAAAGCATGTTTAGCAGAATGCATGAGCTCTGGTGGAGTGGGGGAATGGAGGGGGGACACAGGTCTAGATTTGAAAAAAATAAATAAGTTTATTAATTAAAAAAAATTCAGGCTCCAGGGGGAAAAAGCTAGGTTGGGAGCATTGTTTCAGAAAGAGCTAAGAGTGGAGATTACCATGAATTCCCTGAGAGAGGTGAAGAATATAAAGGAAGAAAATATAAGTATGTGGGGGGGAGTCTCCTAACAAAAAGGAATTTCCAAAAGTTGGGGGCATATTTCTCATTGGGAATATACAGGTTGAGTGTAGAAAGTTCAGAAATGCATCACTAAAAGACAAGAGTTCTGGGGAGAACAATAGATGGTGATAGGATGCTATATTTGGAGCAAAGAAGGCCCCAGCCTTGCTTGAGATTTCCTATGGCCGAGGGACTGCATTGGAAAGGGCTATAGGATGAGACTTCAAAATGAGCTCAGACAGTAAGCTAATGAGTGTACTCAGAGGATACTAGGCCAAGCACAAGGCAGAATGATCTAAGGATCGCAGGATCTTCCAGTACCCAGGACAAGTGCCACAGAACAGTGCCGGCAGACAGAATTAACCTCCTCCTCCATGAAAATCTGACACATTGTGTGAATGGAATTCTGTTGCCTAGACTTGCACTCTTTCCAGGGCAAAGAGTAGAAACAGTACAGTTAAAACCTGAAATTTACTGAGACAGAGTTAGTAATCTTTAGACATGGTGATTGGACTGAATTTATATAGAATACCTGTTCTAGGAACAGGAAGCTGTTTTTCTTGTCACTAAAAATGGCAATTAGAATTTCAAACTTTTACACAAATTCCAGTTCAAATGGATTGACTTAAGTGAGGTATGAGGTAACACAGTTGAGAAAAACAAACGATGAATGGTATCCCTCATCAAGTAAGGCAAACTGAGTAACATTAATGTTATATTTCTCTTTATCTAAAAGCAACTGTGCTCTTAGAGTGTGAATCCCTTAACGGGCTCTAGAATTAACCTACTACCTATTTTCAGGCTTTATAATTTTGGTACAACAGTGGAGGGTATGTTTGCATATTTTAGAGCAATATAAAATTAAAAGGGAAAAATGTGAATCCCGAAATATGATTTGGAAAAAAACAATTTATTTTCAGATGACAGATTTTAGTACATGTGTGACATACATAAATACATATGTTGAAACAATACAGATTGGAGGGAACAACAAAAGAACTGGGACAGGGAACTGACTGAGACAGAAGAGTTCCCCCCCCCAAAAAAAATAATCTGCTTTGAAAAACTTTGAAATACTCAGAAGGGGAAACAGGACATGTATGGCAGACTGCATGGACTTGGGAGGGAAACAGGACATGTATGACTGACTGCATGGACTTGGGAGGGAAACAGGACATGTATGGCAGACTGCATGGACTCGGGAGAGGAAACAGGACATGTATGGCAGACTGCATGGACTTGGGAGGGAAACAGGGACATGTATCGCAGACTGTATGGACTCGGGATGGGGAGGAATGGAGGGGGAAGTGAGTCTGGATTGAACTGAGAAGTGATGTATGAAATGCACAAAACTTCAATAAAAGAAAAAAATGAGGCCAGCTGGGACTATAGGGAGACCCTGTTTCAAAAAGCCCCCCCCCCCAATAAAAGAGCTTTGGGGAAAATATGCAGCTAGAGTTCTAACCCACCAATTTTATATTCTTGAGAAGAGTAAAAGCTTTGACAAAAGGTGGCTTGTTTGTTGAGAAGTATAACCGACACTAAGAAAAGGCCAAATCAGTCCGAATTAAAAGGTAAATAAAGGTAGGCATTTATTCCAGGAAATGCTCTCTCTCTCTCTCTCTCTCTCTCTCTCTCTCTCTCTCTCTCTCTCTCTCTCTCTTCCAAAACACCAGCCATCCTGAGGGCCATGGAAGTGTGCTTCTGAGAGGCGGGGAGAACCTTTTATAGGGGGTAGAGGAGATGGTAACCTATTGGAATCTGGCCAATTAAACCAGGCCAGGGGCTCAGAACTGGAGGTGGGTCTCCAGTCCAGAGGTCTCATGGGAATCTGGCCTGACCAGAAAAGAAAGGAGGGTCTTTCCTATCTATGCCATCTTGAGTTTTTGCACCGAGCCTGACCTAACATCCCAGACTCTTAGGGTATAGGGGGGAACGACTCTGGCTTCTTCCTGCTGAACTGGGACTTTGAAGGGAGGGAGGGTAGGGAGTAGGCAGGGCTGTGGGCACAAGGATGTAGGGATGTAAAGATCACTCTGGAGACCTCCTGGATGTGTTCCTGCAAGAAGCGGAGGAGACCAGGTGCTAAGATCAGAAGGAGTCTCCTGGTTGAGGTTGGAAAGGCTCCTCTTACTGTTAGATGATCTTGGTTGGAGGACAGGGTGTAAACGTGGGCTCTCCAGTTTCATCCATCCAGGTATCCTGAGCATGGACATGTCAGCAAGATGTTGAATCTGGCACAGCATCACCTGGTCGGGTGAAGAATGAGACAATAACAAGACAAAGGGCAACAGGGCAGGGGTGTCACAGAGTCTGGTACCTGTGGCAGCAGGGGGAGCAGAGGAAGGGTGAAAGTACAGAGGGTGAAGGCTGAATGGTAATACCCGAACATTCAGACCTGTCCTTGAGGATCTCTGGAAAACCCAAGAACAGTGGGTCCCAGCTGTTTGCTGGACCATCCATCCTGGGTTGGGTCTCTCCTGAGTCTGGACAAATGATACCAGTGTGGCTGGCCTAGAAGTTTAACTGTTGACGGCATAGTAAGGATGACGATGTAGGGTCCAGTCCACCTGGGAGCAAGAGACTCAAGAGATAAAGGGGTTTTTTTAATTAATTAATTTATTATTTTTTATGTGTATTGCGTGTACTGTCTACATGTAGGTTGGTGCACCCGTGTTGTGCGATGCTGTGGAGGTCAGAAGAGGGTGTCGGATTCCCCTGAAACTGGAGTTAAAGACAGTTCTTAGTTGCCATGTGGGTACTAGGAATTGAACCCGGGTCCTCTGCAAGAGCAGTTGGTGCTCTTAACCACTAAGCCATCTCTCCAACCCCAAGAGACAAAGTTTTAAGGAGAACACTGTCCCCTGTGTGAGAGGGCAGGTCAGTGGTGGTGGACTCCACGGAGGTAGGAGCAGGGAGGGGAAGAGAGGAAGACAGTGGGGTCAAGCTGTTTGGAGAGAAACGCTACTGCCCAGTGTGAGGGCTCAGCAGGTTGGGCTAAGGCCCTGTGGCCATTCCCGACTTTCTGTAAAGAGGTAGAAAGGGCATGAAGAGTCCCAGAGAGCCAAAGTGGGGGGGGGGAGCCAGGAGGGATCCTAAGGAGAAGTAGGGGCGGCCAGGAGGGATCCTAAGGAGAAGTAGGGGCGGCCAGGAGGGATCCTAAGGAGAAGTAGGGGCAGCCAGGAGGGATCCTAAGGAGAAGTAGGGGCAGCCAGGAGGGATCCTAAGGAGAAGTAGGGGCAGCCAGGAGGGATCCTAAGGAGAAGTAGGGGCAGCCAGGAGGGATCCTAAGGAGAAGTAGGGGCAGCCAGGAGGGATCCTAAGGAGAAGTAGGGGCAGCCAGGAGGGATCCTAAGGAGAAGTAGGGGCAGCCAGGAGGGATCCTAAGGAGAAGTAGGGGCAGCCAGGAGGGATCCTAAGGAGAAGTAGGGGCAGCCAGGAGGGATCCTAAGGAGAAGTAGGGGCAGCCAGGAGGGATCCTAAGGAGAAGTAGGGGCAGCCAGGAGGGATCCTAAGGAGAAGTAGGGGCAGCCAGGAGGGATCCTAAGGAGAAGTAGGGGCAGCCAGGAGGGATCCTAAGGAGAAGTAGGGGCAGCCAGGAGGGATCCTAAGGAGAAGTAGGGGCAGCCAGGAGGGATCCTAAGGAGAAGTAGGGGCAGCCAGGAGGGATCCTAAGGAGAAGTAGGGGCAGCCAGGAGGGATCCTAAGGAGAAGTAGGGGCAGCCAGGAGGGATCCTAAGGAGAAGTAGGGGCAGCCAGGAGGGATCCTAAGGAGAAGTAGGGGCAGCCAGGAGGGATCCTAAGGAGAAGTAGGGGCAGCCAGGAGGGATCCTAAGGAGAAGTAGGGGCAGCCAGGAGGGATCCTAAGGAGAAGTAGGGGCAGCCAGGAGGGATCCTAAGGAGAAGTAGGGGCAGCCAGGAGGGATCCTAAGGAGAAGTAGGGGCAGCCAGGAGGGATCCTAAGGAGAAGTAGGGGCAGCCAGGAGGGATCCTAAGGAGAAGTAGGGGCAGCAGGAGGTATCCTAAGGAGAAGTAGGGGCAGCCAGGAGGGATCCTAAGGAGAGAGAAGTGGACGATGGTGGGACGGGAGAGAGGCCCCATGGGCATCTCCTTAGTACAGGGGTAAAGCTGTAACAGCAAAATTAGGGATCCAGTGGGAAGAAGCCCACCAATCCTAGAAAAGAGAGGATGTGGTCTGCTGTCTCTGGAGGCTGTAGGTCTCATATGGCGTTGGCTCCATCAGACCTGAGACTACTGAAAGGTATGTTAGGACCAGAGTCAAAGGAGGAGAGATTCCAGGCCAAGGCTTGACCAAAGAAGTGTGGGCTATCCCAGAAGCCCTGAGGAAGGTCTGTCCATGTAAGCTTTTCTGCAGACCTGGTGTCTGGATCCTCCCATGTAAAAGCAAAAGGAAGTGTGAGGCACAGTAAAGAAGGCCAGGACAGTGAAACGGGAGACTGAGGTTTAAGGGCTAGGGTGGCCTGAACTAGACGGTAGGTGCCAGAGGGCTTAATAACTGGAAGAATGGGGGTGCTGCAGGGTTAGTTAGTGGAGATAGGAGGCAGGTAATGGTAGGCTTGAGCCCATGGCGGTGGGTTTCAGAAATAGGAAACAGGCCTGGAAGGAAAAGAGGTGGGGTCCTTGAGGCGTATCAGGACTGGTGGGTAGTGGGAGGGGATTTCTGGAGTGGAAATGACCTAGACCTGAGGGTCGACAGGATCAGGAAGGGCAGGAGCTGGAGAGTCCAGGGTGGGAGAAGCGAATAAGGATGTCATGGCCCAGAAGGGACCTGGACAGACAGACATGATTAAGAAGGAATGGGTGGGGCTGGAGAGATGGCCTAGCGGTTAAGAGCGCCGACCGCTCTTACAGAGGACCTGGGTTCAATCCCCAGCACCCACATGGCGGCTGAGAACCGTCTGAAGCTCCAATTCCAGGAGAACTCCAGTTCCAGGGAAATCCGAGACCCTCTTCTGAACTCTGTGGCATTGCATGACATGGGTGCACAGACTTGCATGCAGACAGTACATTCATACACATACAGAAATAAATAAAAATTAATTAAAAAATTAAAAACAAAAAGAAGGAATGGGTGAAAAATGACCAGCGAGGACACAGGGGAGAGGTAGAGTCCTTTGGGGGGAAAAGGGGGTCCTGTCCACTCCTGTGACAGAAATTGATGAGGGAACTGTAGGGCCAGAATGTGAGGTCAGTACAGAAAGGTAGCCCAGCTATCCGAAAGGAAGGAGATGGACTTACCCACTACCTGGAGCATCAGCCTAGACTCGTCGAGGGTCAGTGGGGTCTCCAAGTCCAGCCGGTGTCAGCCTTCCACCAGGCAAAGAAATTCAGAGGCTGGAAGAGATTGCGGTGCTTGGGGTAATGGGGCTGGACCTCCAGGGCAAGGCACAGAGAACGAGCCTGTGCCTGGACACTCAGACTTCCAATGGCCAGGTCGCTGGCAGAGAGGGCACAGTGTGGTGGGTGGCCTGAGGTTTGGACAGTTTTTAGCCCAGTGACCCCCTTGGCCACACTTGAAACAGGCTCCTGGTGGAATAGACTTAGGCTGGGCCCCTGAAGGATGGGGCTTGATGGAGCCCCGGGTGTCCCTCTGTGGGAACGACGTTGGCCTCAGAGCAGCTGCCAGGGCCTGGGCATGGAGCGGAGCCTTTCGCTGTAGCAGAGCCGTCGGGAGGACCCAGCTGCTTCCTCGCAGCCATTAAATATCTTAAAGGCCATTTTTTCATCAAATCCTGCACAGGAATGTGGGGCACCGTCCTCGGCCTTTTTAATTTAATTTTTTCTGATATCTGTAAAACAGTGAGAGATGAAGTGAGAAGCCAAGACCATGGCCACTGCTGGGGAAGCAGGGTCAAGGCGAGCTTTAAGTAGGGTTGTCCTTAATAAATTCTGAATTGCAGAAGGAAAAAAAGAGGCGGGGGGGGGGATATTTTCACATGTCTTCAACGGACAGGAAATAGACTTAAAATCTCCAGCTGCGGAATAAGGATCTAATAATTAATTTTGGTGATGGCAGTTTATAAAAGTTGCACTGAGCAGAGGCACATACATGGAAATGCTTTCATTCAGACATTGTGGAGGTCATTTACAGCATGCAGCCCCAACCAGTTTCTTTGCATTCTCAAGACTGAGATGGCCAAACTGGCCAATGTAGTTTTTCTATCATGCTGATACCAAACATTGTATAAAACAGAATTACATACAGTTTCATCAAGGAAGAAGGTAAAGGATGGGGGGAGAGGAGACATTCAGTCCTACTGAAGCAGCACAAAACAGATAACTCAGCAACTGCGGTACATACAGTTACTTAATTTGGAATTTAGTCTTAACAGATAACTTAAGGCCCTTGAATATAATAGGTTTTGTGGACAATATAACCTAGAAGTGGCCACTTTTTGACAGACACATGACAGACTCATACATGTAACAGTTAACACACATGAAACAGTAAACACGGAGACAGCTTGGACAGACACATGCATGACTTAATCGCATAAATATACTGATCAGTTATCACAGAGAAACTGCAAGAGAGGGAGGCCAGCTTTAACCACGGGAGCCTGGCTCACAGCGGCAAAACCCTGCAAAAGGGTGAGTTCAATCTTGTGACAAAAGCTAGAATGGAAAAAAAATGATTTTAATTAGGAACAGATGAGAACATGGTGATAAAATTATAAAAATCTAATAGTGGACATTTGGGGATTAATTTGTTAATCTGCCTAGTTAGTAAATGCATTCATGATTAGACAAGATGGCAACCATGGAAATTTGAATCAAGCACAGGATTTGGGCAGAGGGGTATGAGAGAGACAGAGAGAGAGAGAGAGAGAGAGAGAGAGAGAGAGAGAGAGAGAGAGAGAGAGAGAAAGAGAGAGAAGATCCTGGAAAGCCTGTGTGTAGCCAGTTTGGATAAAAGAAAAAAAATTGTCTGGTGGTTAGGCTTTGACCCAGAGTTGTCCATTTTCAAGCCTGGAGGTCACAGGGTGCAGAGAAGCGTCCTCCAATGTACCCCAGAGACCTGGCAGTGGGGGAGGGAGAGGGAAACTCGGGATGGACATCTCTGATCCAGCCAGACCCTTCACCACAGAACCTAGTCCTGCACTCCTTCCCCTCAAAACAGCCAGTGAACCCTGGGTCCACTGAACTATGGTGCCTGAGTGACCGTGGGTCCTGGACTCACAGGCTGAGGAAAGAGAGCTTGCTTTGGCATTGCTACGGCTTTCAGACAGGGGCTCTGGACAGCAGAGACAGCAAAACTGACTTACCCCAGGTCAGAAGGCAGGTGCGTAGGTAAAGGAAAGGGGTGTTCCCTGGCCCAGGTCCCGGGGCCATGGGCCTCTCCGCCAAGGAGAAACATCTCTTCCCCTTAGGACCACCAATTGAGAAGTATAACTGATGCTAAGAAAAGGCCTAATCTGAGAGGTGGGGAGAACCTTTTATAGCGGGGAGGAGAGATGGTAACCTATTGGAATCTGGCCAATTAAACCAGGCCAGGGGCTCAGATCTGGAGGCGGGTCTCAGGTCCAGAGTTCTCATGGGAATCTGGCCTGACCGGAAAAGAAAGGAGGGTCTTTCTGGTCTATGCCAGCTTGGCTTTTTGCCCCGAGCTCAATCTAACATTTGTCAGCACCCTTTTATGTTCCAGGGGACATGCCACCAGGTACACTGCATCTGTGGAAGCCTGGGACCAGCATTTTAAAACTCCCGAGAAAGCTCAGGACCATGATAGGTCATTTGGCTCTGATTCTGAGCTTTGAAAGAGTTTGCTAAGGAGGGAAAGACTTCAATATCTTTCTCCAAATTTGAGAATCAGCCCACGAGCTTGTTAAACTTGAAGATTCGTTTCAGCTGTCCTGGGAGTCTGCATTTTAAACTAGCAACAGCTTCAGTTAGAGTAAAGACTGGGCTGAGGACTTGGTTAATGAGGGCTGTCTGCTCAGTTTGAACTTCCTGGATCTGAAACTCTCTCAGTATGGAACCGCAATTACTGTCACTTTCTGTTCCTATGCACACTGGACAATCCTGGACGACTGCATTCCCCACTCGAGGGCTTAATCAGCAAGATTAATGATTAATCACTCTTCTTTCAGAAGTTCACCAGTCATTGGCCAGGATTTGGGTAATTTGACCTGCAGGAACTCAGGGTTTGGAGGATGCACAGGCAGTGGTCGGACATCTTGGTGCACTTCTGCCATCTGGTGGTGAGAGACTAACTCTAAGATACTGGGAAATTAAAAGCCATCCTTTCTGCTTTCTTTTTTCTTTTTCACAGGGAAGATGAAACGCTGAGATTTTGGCTAGTGCAAATTAAGAAAGGTGTACTTTTAAGACAGTGTACAAATATGAGAAAGTGTGTGAGCAAATTCTGGTAGGGTGCAGCGCCTCACCCCAGCTTGGCAGGGACTCTTTCCATGTTGATGTGGCTCTGCCGGCTGGGAGGGTGGATTTTCTTCAGAGTAGATTTGACGCCAGCTCCTCTAGAGCCAGCTCTTGACCGAACCTTTGAGGAGGTGATATCTCATTATAAACGGTCTAAGGGAAAGAGAGAGAAATCAGATCTTGTGCTCTGCCACACAGTGGTAGTCAAAGGACATCCTGCTAACGTTTATGGAGAATGAGTAATTAATCCATAGATAGTCTTAATATTCTGGGGTTTACCTTTCATTTCCCAAACAATCTATGTGGAATTTATAACCAGCTTTGTGGAATTTAGGCTACATAGCATCTGAGCATGAAGTTGTGTGTGCTCAACATGACCATATGTAGCTATCAGGACAAGAGGACATAGCTTCCTTGGCTTTTCTCCCATCTCAAATACATGGAATCCTCATTACAGCCACAAGACAAAGAAAAACTAGATTGGAACTCTCAGAACAGGCACAGAAGAGTGACAGTCAGTCCAGACTGTATTCTAGCAAGGCTTTCTCAAAGACTCTGCAACTTAATCTCCCCTCTTGAGAATATGCTGGATGCTATGGTTTATGTGAATGTGTATCACTGTGGGATTGTGTTGACATCGCTGTCCAAGGTGACAGGGAGTTCTAGAGAGGAATTTATCCATGACACTTGTTAAATGCAGGGGCATGTTGGGGGTTAGGGGAGATGGCTCAGTGACAAGCACGAGGACCTGAGTTCAAATCCCCAATATCCACGTAAAAGTCCAGGTATTACTGCACATGCCAGTAACTCCAGCATTGGGGGATAGAGACAGGAAGTCCTGGGAACTCCTTAGCCAGCTTCTGGTCCAGGGAGAGCCTCCGTGAAGAACTGCAGAAGACACCAATGTCCTGCTCTAGCTCTGCATGCCTGGGGTGCAGGAGTGTGCATACCTCCAAATTTACATGCATGCGCATCCTTTTCTTAAGTTGACAGCAGATGATAAAACATGCAACAGACAGACTCCTACTTTCTACATTTCATCATTTCCAAAGTCCCTCCACTTGCACATTCTCACTTCTCAGCTGCAATGCTGTGAGATACACAAGAAGCATATTTTCACACGGACACACATATTCACATATACACACACATATAGACACAGTCACACACACAGACACAAGCATATGTGTCTATACACATACACATATGTGTATAGAAATATACATATGCACATATACACCAGACACATAAATACATATATACACATTCATACACACAAACAATAAGCTTTATTCAAGTGTGGGAAGAGTGTAAGGAAGTAGGCAGGGGGTAAGGGAGGGGGTATTCCTGATGGACAGGCACTCAGTAAGCTTATTCCTCTGGCTAGGGGGTGTAGGCTGCATGCTTTGGAAATAATGCCACCAGTTGGATACCTGGCTGCAGCACATGGGTTTTGGGGGGAACGTTTCAAATTCAAATATTATCCTTACTTTCAAACCCACTTGTATTATCCTTTCTTTAAAAGTACACTTTGATTTAATTTTTTTAATTAGACTTTTGTACTGCCTTTCTTCTATCCTTCCTTCTGTTTCCTGTATGTGTGATTCTGGTGATATATCTCAGAGGTTAATGTTTACTAGGAAAAGCACTAGATCACTGAGCTATACCTCCAGCCCTGTGCTTGTTTTTATATATGTATACATGGATTACTGTAAGCACGAGCATGCATTTCCCTGTGTGCCCATATATGTGTATATGCTCTGCATCTTTTCAATAAGTTTGAGAGTGGAGGGAAAACCTAATCATAGGAGATGGCATATATTGGAGTCAGTAGAGCAAGGGCAGATTGTGACATGGGGCCAGGATGAGGGTGGAGCACATCCTGCACACAGGGAAGGCCACTCACTCCCTGAAGAGGAGAAGGCCACATTTCCAAGCTGACTTTTTCCAGCTCAGAGGGAAATTTGATCAGGTACATGAGTCACCACATCCATAAAATGAGAACAGAACAACCACTCTGGCAGAAGCTGGTTCAGTCTCTGAAACCCTTCCTTACTTAATATCTTCACCTTAACTGTGCCAGAGTCTGGACTAAGTGACTACTTGGAAAGAAACAAAAACTTTGTTTCTCCTCTAAAAAGCACAGCCTTTTAGACTCTGTGGATAGGGAATTAAAAACTCAGAAATGTTGGGACTGGAGAAATGGCTCAGCAGTTGAGTATTGGCTGCTCTTGCAGAGGACCGGGGTTTGACTCCCAGCACTCACATGGCTGCTAACAACTGTCTGTAACTCCAGTTCCGGGGGATCCAATGTCTTCTTTTGGCTTCTGTGGGAATTGCTTAACATGGGTGCACTTACACACATGCAGGCAATATCCTCATTCATGATAACAAACAAACAAACAAACAAACAAAACCCAAAAACAAAAAAAACAGGTTGAGATTTAATGGGCTTGTCTAAGTACAATGTGAAAAACAATACTTCTCATACATTAGAAAATTAAATTTATTAAGTTACAAGGGGTGGGAGACAACTTGAAAACCGGTACTAAATGATTGTTCAGGAAGGTAAGAACTACAAAAATAATATTGTCTGGGAAGATGGCTTTGTGAATGAGTATTTGTTATGAAATAAGGATTTATAATTTCATAACAAGTTTCTCTTTGGAAAGATGTGGTGCTGTGATAAGCAGTGGCTATAAAGGGCAGACAGGAGTTCTTGGTCCCCTTATCCTCCTGATTCTAAACACAGAGCCTCTGGTTCTAAGGGACAGAACATCCTGTGTTTCATGGTCTAAGCCAATGCATAATAAATATGGCCTCCAGGTGGCAGCAGTGCACTCTGCTTAACTGAAGCTGCCCGGGGCGGTCTCCTGCAGCACCAATTATCTCCTCCAGTTGGTAATTGCAACCAGAATATAACTGGGGAAGTAGTTAACAGACTAGGGGGAAACAGACTAGCAGTTTAATACTTCTGCTAAATCTGAGAGCTGCATTTAACTTTTGTACATTTTTAAAATTTTATGTGTATGACTGTTTTGCCTGCATGTATGGAAGTGCACCTATGTCAAGCAATGCATAAAGAGGCCAGCAGAGGTTATAGGATCCCCTGGAACTGTACTTATGGACGGTTATTAGCCGCCATGTGGGTGCTGAGAACAGAACCCAGGTAGCCAGCTCTTAACCACTGAGCCATCTCTCCAGCCTCCTGGAAGCAGGATTATTATTTTTTTCAAATACACACAGTTGGATTTTCTTTCTTGAAAAATTTAACATTATTTGCATATAGGCTTTCTGCACACTAACTTAATATGTAGAAATAAAACACAAATAAACAAACAAAAAGCAAATTTCGGTGGTGTGCCTTCCAAATAAGGAAAATTATTGTTTGAAACTAAATTGTAATTACTACAAATTTAGGAGTTCAGATTTTCCTAACCCAATTTAGGGGAAAAAGAGACTAAAACAGTGTTGATAATGGTAATTACTATTTATTGACCAGTGCTGTGTGCCAATGGTTGTATTTGATGCTTTAAAGACATTGGATTAGGATCAGGAACTCTCAAGGAGGCTGGATTTGAACATAAGCCTGAAGAGAGCCATTGCTTCTGACCATCCTGTGACCTGCCACGTTCTCCCCTGGAGCCACTGTCTCAGGAAACATTAGAACAGCAAGCGAGGTATGGATTGAATGCAAACAACGACATGTCCCCATTATGAATTTCCCTTGGGTGTAGACACATATCATTAATTCAGGGAGGGACAGTACTATATTCTGATTCCAGTTAGATCGAAAGCTAACAGTGACTATTGGTTTAAGGGTAAAAGCAAAGCAATAAACTCACTCATGCAGAAAAATAAATGGCCAAAGGTATTATAAATAAGAACAGAGGCAGGCTAGAGAGCAGAGGAATCAGAGATGCTTGACTGGGGGGAAGAGAAGCATGCTGGGCTGGGAGCGGGGCAGGCTAGAAGCTCCCATGAGCTCCTTCACACTTAGGAAGGATGCTTCCCTAAGCATTGTCCTGGACAGACACAAATAATCCAGTTTAACACAGAGGCCTTCCATGTGTGCAGATGCCTGAACACGATTTGAATCGTTAGAGGCAAGCACTGGGCATGCACCTTGGGAGGCCGTGACAGCAAGTGGCCTAAGGGCACCAGCATTGGGAGTCGCCTGCCATCGGCAGGACCCCGCCTTTGCTTCCACGGCCATTCATCCCACATTGGACTGCAGCCCAGCACAGCAGAAAAGAAGAAGGAAAAAGTCAGACACTACAAGGATGATGAAGACGACTTTTGTTTCATACACAATGATTTTATTGTCCAGTAAATCTACTTTGATATATTTTACTTCAAGTATCGTCACAAGACATACAAACCAAATAATAAGGCAATAGCAATGGACAAAAGAAGACTTCATTGTTATGGAAAGTCCTCTTCTGTTTCATATACTAGATAGCTTGAAGGCAGGATGTTTGATGAAGACAAAACATGAGTAGCAATGGGCCCAGGGAAGATGCCTAGGAGGGAGGAGGGGAGGATTTGATGCTTCGTATCCTGAATCAGATTCCCAGGTATCTGCGGGCACCAGAAGGATGCCAATTAATACAAATTAGTAATAGCAGTTGCCATTAAGTAAACGACTACCCTTGGGAGCCAGCTCTTTTCCTTCCTTAAGTTTCCTTTGTAGCCTCGAGGCCAGCTTCACTGGGCTGCACCCTTCATTGAGAATGTCTTGGCCTAGCAGCGATGAAACTGAACAACTCAGATTCAAAGCCCTTCTTTGGGTAGTACTCCTAGAGTCCTGGGACCCCTCCCCTACTGCTGATGACTGGAATTTCCATCAGCATGGTTGATCTTAATGTAATTAATTATATCACTATGACCCACTCAACCTTAGTTCTTGGAAAATTACAACATAAATTTGGGTCATTAGAAGGGATTACTGGAAAAATGAGAATAGGTTTGAGCAAAGATTTTTCTCACCTTTTTTTTTTCCCTCTGGCTTAAACGGAGATAAAGGAAGATAAAATAGAATTGATCCCAAGAGAATGAGAGCTCAACAGAAGCTTTGGCTATGGCCCTGGCAGTTGGCCAAATGGTTGGCTGGAGTAGCCCTGGTGCCCATGGTGAACAGGTAGAAAGGACTTAGGGGCCTTGTGCTATCAGGTATGGCAACACGTGTTGCCAATCTACTCTACCAGAATGCTTGGTTTTGTCCGTATGTAGTGACTTCTTGCGTCTCTGATCCTCTGAAATCCCTCCAGCTGACTTTTAAGTCCACCGAGACTAGAGAGGGTGGCAGCCTAATCCAAACCCTTTAAAGCATCTAGGTGAGAAATAATGAGGCTGGTGGTGACTGTGCAAGAAGCAGGAATCCAGCTCAGGCCGGAATTCACACACGAGTCTCACAGAACAAAGAGAGGTCAGAGTGACACAGACAATGCTCACCTTCTAACAACCAATTGCATCTAGTCTCACAATCAGCAATACATTCATAACACATAAATGAGTTTGCCTGCAAATATTTAGAAAGCGTTTTAGGAACTTGGGGGACCTGTTGGTGGCAGTTTCCTTAGGAGAACAAAGCGCTGAGAGTCACTATGACAACCAGGATGGAGGCCACAAGGAGTAAAATCAGACCCATATGACACAATTTTGATCGTTTCGCACGTTTCTTCTTTTTTTTCAGCAAGGTGTCAAAGCCTGGAGTGTACATATCTCCCAACCAAAACCGTAGGTCATTGGGATTTTCCTAAGAGAAAACAACAGAATATCACATCAGTGGTCAGTATCAGACCAAGACTGCAAAACAAAACACTGTCAGAAGTCCTGAAGGCCTGCATTTGCACCATCTGCAAAAGCTTATGTCAAGGCTCAAAAAATAGGCTTGTCTTCCCAAAAAGTCCCAAATATGCTCTTACCGCCTTCTGGCTGGCCACGGACACCTGCTGTTAGTTTAGAGGTCGGCATCAGAATCTGCTAGCAGGCCTGCACAATTTCTGAATTAAATTGCTCACATCACAGGGTCAGAAACAATATTTTTTTTTGTCATCTCTTAGGAAATTTTCCATTTCTTATATCTTTATTAATAGTGTGTGTAAATCAGTTAAGTGAGTTGAAATGCAACTAAAATTCCTTGCTTTAGGTGAACCTTAGAGATTTCCTTTTGTCTGAATGGCAGGGATAAATATGTCTGGTAAGTTTTCAGGAAATCTAAAAACTGGCTTCCATGAAAGAGGAGTAAGACTAGATGTTCCAAGTCCACTCACTTTCATGATTTATAAGCTGTTGGTCTCCTTTGGAGAAGCCTGCAGTATGTCTACCATATGGAAACTTAGGTACTATGCAACCTCCTAATTAAAATACCCAATATATCCTTCCCAGTGTTAGCTCCTGTTCTACGTACACGTCTCTGTGCCACTCACTCCGTCTTTGTTTCTGGAAGTCTTTAAGTTGGCCCGCTATCCTGTATCCAGTGAATCCCCTGTTAGCTCCACCATTCATACATTTTTTTTAAAAAGATACATTTCTGGGGCTGGAGAGTTGTTCAGCAGTTAAGAGCACCGACTGCTCTTGCAGAGGACCTGGGTATCGATTCCCAGCACCCACATGGCGGCTAAGAACCATTTTTAACTCCAGTTCCAGGGGAATCTGACACCCTCTTCTGACCTCCACAGCATTGCAGGACACGGGTGCACCAACCTACATACAGACAGAATACTCATACACATAAAAAATAATAAATTAAAAAAATTTTAAAGTTACATTTCTTATTTCTAACTTTCAGAACTACAGATTCAGTGTCTATACAAAGCATCCAGTATCATACATTAAATATATAAATAAAGCTAGATGAATTACTGCTTCTTGCACAGTCACCACCAGCCTCATTATTTCTCACCTAGATGCTTTGAAGGGTTTGAATTAGACTTTCACCCTCTCTAGTCTTTGTGGACTTAAAAGTCAGCTGGAGGTATCACGAAGCCAGTTTCTACAGCTGGCAGCCTCTTGAGTCTCTGAAGTAGCTTCAGACTTAGGATTATAGTATTGGGAGAATAATGTGCATGCACATAGGCGAGCTAGGATGGATTTGGCAAGGGAAATACAATCTTCCACATGGTGGCATGAGTGGATTTGAATCATCTACTTTGAAATGCTCAAATATCCCAACTGAATTTGCATGACCTGTGCAGAATACTGACTTTAAAACCCATATCTGGGGATGGAGAGATGGCTCAGTGGTTAAGAGCACTAGCTGCTCTTGCAGGGGACCTGGGTACAATTCCCAGCACCTACATTGCAGCTAACAACCATCTGTAACTCTAGTTCCAGGAGAATCTGACACTCTCTTCTGACCTCCATGGGCAATGCATGACACAGGTACTCTTACATACCTGCAGGCATAGCACTCATACACATAAACAAAAACAGTAAATAAAATACATTAAAAACCCATATCTATCTTAACTCTTATCTGTCATCTTCTTGCTGTCCTAATCAGAGATCTGCCCTTTCCTGCAAATTTAATGTCTCTGATCACTATTCAAAGCTTTCCTAATGGAAGCCTGGTTTTAGCTTGCTTTGGTAAGTAAGCATATAATTTCTTTTCACTTTTGTAACCTGTGACCCTTAGCAACTTTAAAAAATAGGAGTGGACTAAGGCACTTGGAACATTTATAGACCATAAGTTGAGTGAATGTTACAAAGAATAAATTAGGGGCTCTGTTTGTTAATCATAAGATAAAGATGACAAGAAAAATCAAAGTCATGAAATAATTCTACTGAAGACAGAATTCATGGCTTCTTCCAGAAGAAGAACATGAGGCCAGCAAATAACCTGAGGTCCCACTGCTTCAGGAGAGTTACATGTGCCAGAGGGTCATCTAGGGTGGGGGACAGATGGCGTCAGTAAAAAAATGCATCCATTAGATTTATGCTTGATCATTGTAAACATAAATCACACGATTATTCAGCTTAAAAATACTCTTTAGTCTGATATTCAAATTTTAACAAAAGCTTCTCTGAGCTCAAATTTATCTTTTAATCAACACATTAAAACTTCAGTGTTACCTTTATGGATGCTAACACCAAATCCCCAGATGAAAGGCAAGCTGAACAACATTATTGTTATATTTCTGTGTATCTGAAAGCAACTATATTGTTATAATGTAAATCTTTCAAAGGGCTCTAGAATCCACCCACCACTTATTTTCAGACTCTGTAATTACTGTATATGGGTAGAGAGTATGTATCCATATTTTAGAGTAATATAAAATTAATGGAGGAAAATGTGAATTCCTAAACATAAAACAAAAGACTGAAAAATGCAGGACAGTTATGGCAGAGTGCATAATCTGGGGTGGAGTCGGGGGATGGGGAAGGGGAATATGTCTAAACTGAACTGAAAAATGATGTCTGAAATACACAAAACATCAATAAAAGCAAAAATAAAACCCTTTCAGTGTTTAAATCAGGTTAAATATACCAATTTACTCAGTTAGATTCATTCTTTTGCAATCCCCCTGTCATGCATGCACACATCAAAAGCAAGCTTGCAGGCCCTAGAATGTAGTGACCAAGAAGTATCTGTGTGTGAAATAAATCAATATATTTTTTTCCTAATAACAGACTTAGTGACATGAAAACATTTGGTATAAAATATAGGATTAAAACAAAAGAAAAGAGGAAAAGAAATGAATGAATGATTGTTTTTGCATTGGGGAATGTCTGGAGTGAAATGGAGATACTAGATTAAGATTAGAAAATTCTACTAGATTAAGATAAAAATCTACTAGATTAAGATAAAAAATTCTAGGCCATAATACGTTTTAAGGGTACATAGTAAAGTTTTTAAAAAGTGTGTGTAGAGCCAGGTGTGGTGGCGCACGCCTTTAATCCCAGCACTTGGGAGGCAGAGGCAGGCGGATCTTTGTGAGTTCAAGGCCAGCCTGGTCTACAGAGTGAGTTCCAGGACAGCTGGGGCTACAGGGAGACCCTGTCTCAAAAAGACCAAAAA
>VZQC01012466.1:989120-1051113 GCA_009823505.1 Rhizomys pruinosus | reverse complement strand
TTTTTTTTTATTAATTTTATTTATTTCTGTATATGTATGAATGTACTGCCTGCATGCAAGTTTGTGCACCCGTGTCGTGCAATGCCGCGGAGGTCAGAAGAGGGTGTCGGACTCCCATGGAACAGGAGTTCTCCTGGAATTGGAGTTTCAGACGGTTCTCGGCCGCCATGTGGTTGCTGGGGATCGAACCCGGGTCCTCTGTAAGAGCGGTTGGCGCTCTTAACCCCTAAGCCGTCTCTCCAGCCCCAGACACACATTTTTTTTTAATTTTTTTTTATTTAATTTTATTTATTTCTGTATGTGTATGAATGTACTGCCTGCATGCAAGTTTGTGCACCCGTGTCGTGCAATGCCGCGGAGGTCAGAAGAGGGTGTCGGATTCCCCTGGAACTGGAGTTCTCCTGGAATTGGAGTTTCAGACGGTTTTCGGCCGCCATGTGGGTGCTGGGGATCGAACCCGGGTCCTCTGTAAGAGCGGTCGGTGCTCTTAACCGCTAGGCCATCTCGTGGTGGCGCCTACAGGTAGGATTTGCTGAAGGAGGCAGAGGCAGGTGGATCTGGAGTTCGAGGCCAGCCTGGACTACAGACACACATTTTTAAATGAAAGGTACTAGGAGGATGTGAGAGCTTCCTGGCCGCAGGCAGGTGGAGGCAAGCCAAGGATAAATAGGAATCTAGTCCATTCTGGTTTTTCAGGTATTTCTAGGTCCTTTCTGTATGGATGACATCAGGGAAGAGAGGAAAGGAGAGAGAGATAGAGAGAGAGAGAGAGAGAGAGAGAGAGAGAGAGAGAGAGAGAGAGAGACTATATGGGGGGGTGTTAAGTTGAGTTTAAGCTGAGTGAATGAGTTCACTGCATACTTTTCCACTGTTGAAATGTTTTTGTTTTCTTTTGTTACTGAGACACAAGAAAATGACCAAAATGTAAATCTGCTATCTTAAGTCATCAGCGGGCCTGAAATATTAATAAAATGGTCATTGCTATGGGCTTCCTTCTGTAGTGCCCAAGAATTTTTATGTAACAAATATTTTTAAATAAATGCAGAGTAGAAAATTAATTCTTAAGTTTCCACGAGTATAAATGGTTATAAGATTACAAACTAGGGGGAGATGTACGTAATCTTACAAATTAATTTTTAAAACCTTTTTACTTCTCCAAAAGAGCTTTGTTCAATGTTTCTTCACATTGTTCTCCACTTTTCACAGAAGCCAGACTACAAGAGAGATACTACTACAGAGGCCAAAATGATCTGCAGATTCTGTGTTTGAACTCCTGTCACCTCGACAACACCTTTCGAGGTTTACTAGGCTGATCTTCCCCATCCATGATTCTTAGTGTAAGTACCTTCAGGTTTCCAGCGAGATTTGTATGTATGGAATGCTTGTCATATTCCTCTACAGTCCATGACGGATTCTTTTTTCTTTCTTCTACAGCTTCCTCCAAACTTATGTCACCATAGAGTGGATTATTCTTCATAACTGAAGACATGGATGGTGGAGGGCTGTTGGGAAGGAGGGGGCCCTCCCTGCCAAATCCCTTAATTTGTTGAGGTTGTGGTGTAATATTCTTTTCTCTCTGTTAGGAGGCAAGAAAACAAGGCTTTTCTTAGAAATGGACTTTCTGTTGCACGACACGAGTGCACAAACCTACATGCAGACAGTACATTCATATACATACAAAAAAATAAATAAAATTTTAAAAAAAGAAATGGACTTTCTGGTGGTAGAGAAGGCAGAATAGCTGAAATCTGTATCTGAAAATTTGCTGATTCAGTTTCAAAACCCAAGAGATTAGGGAGTGAATAAGAAACCTTTAGAGCCTAGTTTCATCCAGAATCCCATGAATAACAAGTTCGTTATTTGCATATTACCACGTCAACTTAATAGCTACAGAGAAAGAATTCTGTGTCTGGATTCATCTAGTACAGTTCAGAATAAAAGCAAAACTTCCAGCTTAAATGTATTATAGATTTTTTAAAATTTTTTTAAATTTTACTTATTTTTGTATGTGTATGGATGTACTGTCCGCATGTAGGTTTGGGCACCCATGTCGTGCAATGCCGTGGAGGTCAGAAGAGGGTCTCAGATTCCCCTGGAACTGGAGTTCTCCTGGAATTGGAGTTACAGATGGATCTCAGCCGCCATGTGGGTGCTGGGGATCGAACCCGGGTCCTCTGTAAGAGCAGTTGGTGCTCTTAACCACTAGGCCATCTCTCCAGCCCTTTGTATTGTAGATTAATGCCATGTTAGGCCTCTTTTCTGTAACCCATGATTCATTAAAACTATTTAATAAAGCTGTATTAGTGCAAAGTCAAGATTCAAAAGCAGTTTTTTGTTTGTTTGTTTTTTTTAGGACTGGCAAGATGGGTCAGTGGGTAAAGATTCTTGCTAGCAAATCCAACAATCATAGTTTAATTCCCAGAACCCACATGATGGAAGAAGACAAATGACTCCTGCAAGTTCTCCTCTGACCTCCACACTTGTCCTGACAAGCATGTGTATGCACACCTGTGTACACACATGCTTGGGTGTACACAACTAATCATAAAAGCTTCGGAAACATTTCATAGATAAGTTTTTACTTTTATAAACACACTCTTAGCTCCTATTTCAGAGAGCTTGGAGGAGGAGTAGGGTGTAGTTATTTCCTCCAAATTTAAACACTCCCTACTGGAGAGAAAGGAGATTTAGTAACTTCCGATGCTAATAATTACACATGCTAGGCTTAGGAAATTCAACAAACACAGTTTTCAGGAAGGTCTAAGGGTTACAAGATTCACAAAGTACCTTTCCACGGTTATATAGCAATAAACAACTGCTGGGAAGAGAAGACTCTTCAATGGAGCTGCCTGCAAGTTGGCACAAGAAGGGACCTCTTAGGACGCGGCTCCTGTGAATGTGTGTCATGCGGGTTCAAGCTTTTGGGGGCTGCAGCAGCCCCCAAAACCATGCTTCTGATGGTTACTCTAATAAAGTCACCACTCCTCCAAGCTAGATTTGGGTGGAACTGTTTCTTGAGTCTGTCATCAGTACTCTAACTGATGTAAACAGACATTTGATCATTTCTTCCTGGGACCCAGGAAACGTCATAGAACAACTGGGTTAATTTAACATTGTATGCCTCTATGTACCTACTGACCAGCTGTCTGCTAGAAGAGTCAATTCTTAACTTTCAGATATTTAAAAATTTGTTACTGAAACAATATGCTCATAGACAAGAAAAGGGCACATGTGATAAAACTGCTTGTCCATTTTTCACAAGCTTTCACACACCTAATGCACTCAGCATTCCATACTGAGACCAGCCTCATTCTGCTCCCCAGCCTGTAAACTGACTTTCACTCAAGGATAACCAAATTCTAACAGCACTGTTTGAACTAATTTTGTACTTTATTTATTCAGTGTGTGTGCAGAGGTGCCTGTCTGTCTGTCCGTGTCTGTGTAATTCTGGAGACTGACCCTTAGGCACCTGCCAGGCAGGCACATTACCAGCTGCCTCTCTGCTCCAGCTCTAGCACTCTTTCTTGCCTTTCACTTTGAAATAGGGTAGTATATGGGGGTGGAGAGATGGCCTAGCGGTTAAGAGCGCCAACTGCTCTTGCAGAGGACCCAGGTTCGATCCCCAGCACCCACATGGAAGCTGAGAACTGTCTTTAACTCCAGTTCCAGGGGAAACCGATGCCCTCTTCTGAGCTCTGTGACATTGCACGACATGGGTGCACAAACCAACACGCAGATAGTACATTCATACACATACAAAAATAAATAAAATTTAAAAAAATAAAAAAAGAAATAGGGTAGTATAAGTTGTCTAGGCTGTCAGACTGTAACCTAGGCTAGTCTTGAACTTGGGATCCTCTTGCCTCTACCCTAAGTAGAGGGGATAACAAGCCTATACCACAGGCCTAGTCTTCCTTTGAATTTTATATGTAATTCAGTGTCTACTCTTCTGTGTTTGGCAAGATCCTCAGAGTGGCACTTTTCTCCCCTTAGGATTACGAAGACTGTATGAAATTAGAAACCTTGTAAATTAAAATTAATTCTCTGGCACAATAGAAATTGAGACAAAACAACAACAATGAAAACCTTATCAAATGGTGCCTTATTTATCATGGGGCATCAGAGGAGAAAAATCCCATATAAGTTAATTTTAAGATGACTTAAGTTTAACTCTTTAAAACTGGTACCCCACATTCTTAATGTAGCCCCTTAAGCTGAGAAGTTTGATAGAAATATTACTCCTTTGAGTCATCCTTAGAGCAACCAATACAGTGATGTTCTCAGTGTCTGCTAGGGCAAATAATCTCATTGAATATGCATTTCCATAAGCCAAAGTTGCAGACGAGCGTGACATATCAACTCCTTCTGAAATGACTGGCGAGAGGGGAAATTTGTTCAGGCAATGATTCGTGTTCTGGGTGTTGACTTTACTTGACTTCATTTTTCAATTTTTTCCCCATACTTAAATTGAAGCTTTACAAATTCTATAATATATCTTGACCATATTTAAACCTCCTCCTTTATCTGCATTTTTCATATACTTCAGAGATCTTTGAAGGCTCCCTCTGAGTTTAATATTTTTGGTATGTTCAAAGTCCATTTATATTCCATAATGCTAAAGTATGCAATAAAATAATACAACTTATTTTAAGATTTAGCTTGAAGATAGATGACTTCATAAGCATTTCTTTTAAGTTAAGCAAAAGTAATTTGATGAGAAATTTAGATTGGTTGCACTTGGCATAATTATGACTCTATTTTTCTTCAAGCACAACATCTTTGATCAGTTTTGAAGAGGGCAAATTCTTCTGACATTTACAAATTGGCTTTGTTAAGTTACTTGCCAGCTAGACTGCCCCTTGAATGTAAATAAGAAAGCTCAATAAATGGGGGGGGAATAGAATTTGTGGCTCAAGAAAAATCCATAAAATATAATAATGTATATAGATTTAAATTCAGCATATAAAAAAACAGCAAAATAAAGGTATTCTAAAATAACTATTAAGTCTTATTTCTAGTTAATAGTCTTGAAAGTTCTAAGTTTATTCCTAGAATGTATTCTCATTTGTTTATATCTGAAGGAGATGCAAAGGAAACGTAAGAATAAAATTTATTAATGATGTTATAGAATCAATTGGTTCATATAATTAATATATATTAGTGAAATTATTCAAAAAGAACTTGACTGGAGAAATGGGCACATGGTTCAGTAGCTGCATACATGTTAGCATGAGAGAAGAATAAAACTGGTGTTATGGCAACAGGCAGGAAGACTGGGACACAAGAAGGAATGTCTAAAAAATAAAGAATTAGCCAGGCGTGGTGGCGCACGCCTTTAATCCTAGCACTCGGGAGGCAGAGGCAGGCGGATCTTTGTGAGTTCAAGGCCAGCCTGGTCTACAGAGTGAGTTCCAGGCCAGATAGGGCTATAGGGAAACCCTGTCTCGAAAAGACAAAAAAATAAAAAAAAAATAAAAAAGAATTGATAGAATGGAAATAATCTTACAATCTGAGTTTTTTGATAGTATAAACTAAAGTACTGAACGTCCCTAAGCTGAGCACATAGTTTTTTGGGGGTTTTTTTTTTGTTGTTGTTGTTGTTTTTAATCTTTTTTGTTTTTGAGACAGGATCTCCATGTAGCCCCAGCTGGCCTGGAACTCTTATGTAGACCAGGCTGGCCTTGAACTCACAGAAATCTGCCTGCCTCTACCCCCCAAGAACTGAGATTAAAGGTGTGTACCACCATGCCCATATATCACTTATATTTGAAATTAAGCTTCTTTAAGAAATAATTTCAGGGAGAGGATACAGACATCATCAAAAAATAGAAAGGGGAGCAGTAAATCATACCTATGTGGTCTTAAAAACTAGAGGGAAATGAATTAGTTCAAAAGCCTACTGAAGAAAACCCATTATCTATCTATCTATCATCTATCTCTCTATCTCTCTATCTATCTATCTATCTATCTATCTATCTATCTATCTATCTATCCATCCATCTATCTATCATGGAAGGCTACATAATAAAACTCACAGTAGAAACTTCCCTTAAAGTTGTTGGTCAGGGTGATCCAAGAGACTCCAAAATAACATGAGCTATTGCCACAGCCCTTGATTGTCTCCCAGAACGTGAAGGTGAGACCCTATTGCTGAAGACAGGAAGCAACAGAGCTGGAACTGAGCTGGAAGCCTCCTCTCTGAAGATTATCTCTCACAGTTTTAGAGGATACTATTTCAGCAGGTAAGGAAGAAAATTCAATCAGGGTTCTATTTCAGCTTTAAAGCCTGTATTAGTCAGTTTTCTGTTGCTGTGATAAAACACCAGACCAAGGAACTTATAAAAGGAAGAGTTTATTTGAGCTTACAATTGGCGGTTCCAGGGAATTAGTCCATTGTGGCGGAAGGCATGGTGGCTGGATCTGGAGCAGCAAACCGAGGGTCACATCTCGCAAAGAGCACAGGAAGCAAAGAGGAACAACTGATACCACCAGGCTTGTTAAACTCACTAAGCCGGCCCCGAGCAAAGCCTTCCTCTACATGGCCACACACCCAAGACCTCCAAAAACAGCGCCACCAACTGGAGGCAAATGCCTTGAATAACCTAGAGCCTATGGGGGACACTCATCCAAACCACCCACATTCCACTCCCTGGCCCCCATAGGCTCCTGACCATATAAAGTGCAAAATGATTTAGTCCAACTTAAAAGTCCCCATAGTCCCTACAGTTTCAATGCCATTCAAAAGTCCACAGTCAAGGTCTCTTCTGAGACTCAAGCCAATCTCTTAACTTAAGTCCTGTAAAATCAAAGGCAAACTACATACTCCTGCCCAATGTACGTGGAACTCAATACACATTACCCATTCCAAAAGGGAGGAATAGAGCCATAGTGAGGAAATACTGGACCAAAACAAGACCGAAAACCAACAGGGCAAACCCAAATACCAGTAGCTTCTGTGCGAATTCTGGTGACTTGACTTCCAAAGGGCTTAGATGCGCTCAGCCTTCCAGCTTTTGTTGCAACATACGATCTCTTCTCTAGGCCGGTACCACCCCATATATGCAGCGTCCTTGCAAATATCTCACAGGTCTGGCAGTCTCAAAGTCTTCTTGGGGCCTCCGTGACCCCCAGGCTTCACATTCCAGCTTCTACGCAATGGCCTATCAGGGCCTTCTTTATTCAGGGCACCCCTGCTGTACTCTGCCTGGCGTCTTTGGCTCTCCTGAAACCGTGGAGGAAGAACTCGATGGACCCCTTTCATTCGTTAAACTTCATGTCCGCTACGAAGCCAGCACACAGTGAATGAAATTGCCGAATCTGGCTGCAACGTTTGGGACAGACCAAGGAGAGTGCCCATTTCAACCACAGTGTAGTAATTTTATCTTTGCCGGACTTGCTGGAGGTTAATCTGGGTGTTGTCTTGTCCCTGAAGGTACTGAGTCTTTTGTTTACTTGTAAAGATCTTGAGGCCCTTCCTTAATCACTTCAGCTCCGTAAATCAAAAGGAATCTCCTTTCACAAGCTTGGCCACCCACCTTTAATCTCTCCTAGTCAGTTTTCAGATTCCAACCTCTCCTTTACAGGCCTTGGCCCCACCTTTAATCTTCCAGTGCAGTTGATCAGATCCAAACTGACATTTTGCATTTCTTTCTGCCCCATCTGCTCTTTTCCTTGTAGTCGTGCATAATATATCTTACCATCTAAGCCATTCCACCATTTCTAATGTTAGGCTGGTCTGAAATATCCTCCGCCAAAGACATCAGTCCACCTCTTTTCAACATTAGCATCAGGCAAGCATTTTGGGCTGTGGGCAAATGCGCAGACTCTTTATCAAATATCCCGGTGCTGCCTAAGACTTTATTTTCCCCTGGAACCACATCTTTGCACAGGCTTTCTTCCAGGCCTCCACTAGAATGGCCCTTTAAGCTCTGCTTACAAAGTCAACAGCCTTTCCAGCCCAAAGTTCCAAGCTTCCACACTCTCCAAACAGTACACATGAGTCAGGTTCTTCACACCAAGCGACCCACTCCCTCGTGTACCAAATAACTGTATTAATCAGTTTTCTGTTGCTGTGATAAAACACAGACCAAGGAACTTATAAAGGAAGAGTTTTTATTGAGCTTAATTGGCTGGTTTCCAAGGGAATTAGTCCATTGTGGCGAGAGGCATGTGGCTGGAAATCTGGAGCCGCAAACCGAGGGTCACATCTCCAAAGAGCACAGGAAGCAAAGAGAGACACTGTTACCACCAGGCTTGTTAACCTCACTAAGCCTGCCCCAGACAATGCACTTCCTCTACATGGCCACACCCTCCAAGACCTCCAAAACCAGCGCCACCAACTGAACAAATGTCTGAATACTAGAGCCTATGGGGGGACACCACTTCAAACCACCACATAAAGCCCATGGCCACAAGTGATGACCTGCACAGCAAACTATCTCTTTTTGGTACTTTTATTTTGGGTGGTAATCAACAGGCCTATCTAATTGGACTTAAACCAATCAATGAGGAGGGAACCATGGATGATACTTTAAACATATCAAATACACATGGCTGATAGAGTCAAGAGTACCTTAAGAAACACACATATGTCACATCCTTAGACAAATGCAGTTTCTTGCTATATGATAAATATAAACAGACAAGTATACCTCTCACAACTTATCAAAGAAGCTTCTTTTTGCAACATATGGAGACCATTACAGAATATAAGTGTCCCATCCCTAAATGAACATAATCTACTCAATGAAATCTTCGACTTAAGGCCTCAGAGAAACAGCAGAACAGAGTGATAGAAATACCAACTCTCACCAGCAAAGCGTCTTCACGCAACAGATGGTAATCAACACAGAAAGTCACAACTTTCCCAAATGTAGAGAGTAAGAGACTGCAGAGTACTTGCAGCCTGGGCGTCAGGGACCCCTGTAGAAGAGGGAGCAGAAAGACTGTAAAAGCCAGGAATGGATGAGCACAAGAAAATGGAGTTGTCCAAGAACCTGGGAATTTGCTCATAGGAACTTACATTGATGGTGACAGCACGTACAGACACATGCAAACTCAAGCCAGACAAAATCTAGCACAGAAGTGGGGGAATGGGTAAGAAGCCACAACCTTAGGTGAAGAACTTTTCTTTTCTTTCTTTTTTTTTTTTGTCTTTTCGAGACGGGGTCTCCCTGTAGCCTCCCAGCTGTCCTGGAACTTACTCTGTAGACCAGGCTGGCCTTGAACTCACAAAGATCCACCTGCCTCTGCCTCCCAAGTGCTAGGATTAAAGGCGTGCACCACCATGCCCAGCGTTACTTTTTCTTTTTCTTTTTCTTTTTTTTTTTTTTTGAGGTGAAGAACTTTTAACAAGTGATATTAGGTGGATCAGGTTCCAATGGATGAACTCACATTGAGGGACATCAGGGAACACAAACTTGACTTGGTAGGCCTTAACACATATGACACAATGCATGAAATCCAGCAGGGGGTTATGGGAAGGTGTTTATAGGGGAGGGGGGGCTAAATATGATTAAGATATTTTATACGAAATGCACATAATTTCAATTAAAAATAGAAAAATATGCCGGGTGCAGTGGGGCACGCCTTTAATCCTGGCACATGGGAGGTAGAGGCAGGTGGGATCTTTGTGAGGTCAAGGCCAGCCTGGTCTATAGAGTGAGTTCCAGGACAGCTGGGGCTACAGGGAGACCCTGTCTCAAAAAAAGACAAAAAAAATAGAAAGATATAAATTAAGAAAAAACAAGAATGAATATCTCCAAACTACTAGAGCAGTAAAAGTGATGATCAGCCTTTAAGACTAGAAAATAAAATGGAGAATATCTCAAGGAAATTGAAAAATTATAAGTAAGTATATTAAATAGAAATAGATTAAACATCTTATTTCAACAATAGGGACTATCAGATCAGATTTTCAAAAATAGAGTCAACTGTATATTATTTTTAAAAAGATACCTAGGGGCTGGAGAGATGGCCTAGTGGTTAAGAGCACGGACTGCTCTTGCAGAGGAGCCGGGTTCGATCCCCAGCACCCACATGGTGGCTGAGAACCATCTGTAACTCCAATTCCAAGAGAACTCCAGTTCCAGGGGAATCCGAGACTCTCTTCTGACCTCCGGGGCATTGCACGACACGGGTACACAAACCTGCATGCAGAAGGTACATTCATACACATACAATAATAAATAAAATTAAAAAATATTAAAAAAATAAAATAAAAATAAAAAGATACCTAAAGTTTGGGGATAGAGAGAATGTAAGGGTAGACGAGAATATGCAAGACAGGTGGGCACACACGGATGCAGAGCTGGGCATTGTGGGGACTGCTCCTGCATGCCCATTTCATTTCCCTCTGTTGAATACATTGACTTTCTGACTTCTTCAGAACCCTTGGTGTGTGACTGGGGTCAGTTGTTTTTCTAGCCAATACAGTGCAGACAGATGTATCTGAGATCATGTCCAAGCTGGTTTCTGAACTAATCTAAACAATTTCTTCCACTTTTTAAACTATGTATCTATTTATTTATTTTGACATTATAGACAGGATCTGGGATGGCAAAGCTATAAAATAAAACACCTTGAAACCTTTGCCAGTGCATGGAAGATGGCAGCTCTGTCTCCACCTCCCTCTATTGCACCTGCTGTTCCTCAGAGTTCGCATAAACAAGAAAAAACTGCTTTTACTTACTGATGCTTTGTGATTTGTCACCACGGTGAGGAGTCACTGGCCTCCCTGATGCTGAAAGTGAGAGCAGAAAGCCTCCAGTTGTCCCCATTGCCTGAGCACTCAAGAAATGGAAAAGGACAAAAGTGACACTGGAAGCTTTCTTTTCACTTATTTATTTTTTGTGGTGTGTATGTACATCTTTGTGTGACTGTGCATGTGCCTGTGAAGAGGCCAGAGATATGTTGAGAATCTTTCTTAATTACTCATCTCCTTATTTTTTGAGCCAGAGTCTCTCACAAAGTCTTGAACTCACTGATATTTCTGGGATGCTGGCCAGTGAGCTCCAGGAATCTACCTTGCCCAATACCACCCTGAACCCTAGTACTGAAATTACAGGTGCACACCTACCATGGCCAGCCTTATACAAGGGTGCTGGAGCTCTGAACTCAGAACCTTATGCTTGCATGGCAGGCACTTTAACACTTAAGCCATATCTCTAGACCCTGATACTCCAAGATTTAATGATGGATTTTCCACATTGTACAGTGCATCCTAGAAGTGTTCATGTGATTATTTGAGAGATAATCATTAATAACTTTAGCAGAATACTCATCAAACATTTGAGAGATGACATATTAATATATGACTAGAATCAGAGTATGCAGGATTAAAAGTGTTATCACTCCAGATCCCAAACACTGAGATGTGAAATGAGTCACAAACAAAATGTTCTAAGCTGAGGAAAATGTCTCAGCTAAATGGAGTAACAGAAGCAAAGATTTTGTTAAAGATTATACTGAAGGCTTTATAGCCATTATCTAGACAGCCTCTGAGTGGTTGCCACTAAGCCAGCGATTACAAAAAGAGGCAGAAAAGCAACAAAGTGAGTTTGAGACCTGTGCCCTCCAAAGAATTTAGGGGGACTTAATGACAGGAAAAACTGTCTGAGGCTAAATAAATAGGATTATATTAGTAATTAACTAAATTTTATAGGAAATAAATTACTGAAGACATCCTAAAATGAGAACTAAAAGCTCCAATCTTTTTTTTTTACATATAAAATCAAACCCAGAGCCTTGACTATGTTCAGCAAGCATTGCATGAACACCCCAGCCATTTAGACATAAAAGCTGTTGATGGCTTAAAACTAAAAAAAAAAAAAATGAGCAAGTAGTAATAACCCCAAGTCTTCAGTCTATCTTGAGAAGCATAGCTGAGTCCCATGTAGCCTTGCAGAAATCTACTTCAGGTGGTGAAGTGATGATGGTAAGATGCTTCTGAGAGCTGGAGCTGGGGTCTGTGCAGAAAACGTCAGGACGTCCTCACAAGAAGTAACTCTAGCTCTAATTCCTTTTCCTCACCTTCAAGAGAGGATTTGTACACAGTATTCCCAGTGAGATTTTGCAATTCCTTTGGAAGTCTGTACTGTTCAGAAAGAAACTCCTATAATAATCTAGTTTCTACTATAGCGGGGTTTATAGGATGCCAAAGGGAAGCATTTGCTAAGTGGGGTGTCTAAATAATCTTGGGCTTGCCACTTCTGAAAGGAAGGTGTTTAGGAAGATATAATCTGTATGTATACACATACATTATATATTATTGTTCAGCAGTTTCTTCTCCACTGAAACATTCCCTCCAGGAGGTAAGGGGAAGCCCAGAGGTAAACAAAAGATCACATGTCTGGGAAAGGGGAAACTTGGAGGATTCTGGAAGGTTCTTCCCCAGATTTATAAAAGGAGGAAACAGCTGGTGGAAGAAGAGACTCTGATCAGCAGCTGCCAAGAAGACCCTTGGACTGTGGAGCTGAGCAAGGTGTGCAGAGAGCTCCCGGTTCACAGTTGTCCCGGGTTGTTCCATGTTTCGGAGGCCTTTTTGATGATGCCACTATTTTGAGTCATCCCTGTTCTTGTAAGTAACCTCTCCCCACACTCCTGTTAGTAACCCCAGTAAAAACTCATTGATCAGTTGGTTTACCGTGCTGGACTTGTTGCATTCATTACTTTGGTCTGTCCTTGGATCCTCTTTCTGGGGTGAGTAGATATGTGTGTTGTCCCTTTACAGAAAAAGTCTGTCACACACCAAATATCATTGAAGCATCTGATTTATAATTATATATATAATCTATGTATTAAACAGGAGACTGGCAGGGCCTGACTGGCTACTCAACAAACCCATTTTTCCTTCAGCGACACACAACAGCTGAAACCCAATCTTGACTGCTAAAATCTCTGCTAGCACATGTGGCTTACACTGCCTTTCCTGTCTGCAGGCTTAATGATTACATTTAGAGCCTCAAGAAGAAAGAATTTGAATTTTCAGGTAAGCTTCCCAGGATATTTGCCTCACCAATATCATAACAGTGTAAATGAATTATATCTTTTATTGGGTTACTAAGAGTTGAATGTAGGGAGTGTGTGTGTGTGTGTGTGTGTGTGATAGTTTTGTGTCAACTTGACACAAACCTAGACATACTTGAGAAGAGGGAATTTCGAATAAAGAATTGCTTTTATTAGATTGGCCTGTGAGTGTGTCTGTATGGGCATTTTGATTGCTAATTGATGTGGGCGGGCCCAGCCCACTGTGGGTGGTACCATCCCTGGACAGGTGGGCCTGGGCTGCATATGAATGGTAGCTGAGCGAGCCTAGGAGCAAGACAATAAGCACCATTTCTCTGAAGCTGCTTCACAGAAAACTGAGCTAGGATGATACACACACACACACACACACACACATATATATGTATACATATATATATATGTTATATGTGTGTATTGTGTGTGTGTATAAGAGGCAAGAGGTTTTGATATGTATAGAAGATTATAGAAAATGAGAGAAATTCAATAGCAGCAAAATATAATAACTCTAAAGTTGTATGTAATAAAGTAATTCTAGCATTTATAAAGTAAAATTTGAAATAATTATATATGTAAGCATATAAATAGGTATTCTTAAGGATAAACAGGATTTGCATAACAAAGTTAACAGGTTCAATCAAGTGATAAAAACAACTGAAAATACTTCATTTTCTGAATATTTTCACAATGTTGATACTATGAGAGATTCAAAGAGAAATTACACAAAATACAGTATTTCTGGCTCATCTTCTTCAACCATGAACACCTTAGTTATAAATCTAGAAGTCATAAAAAGGATAGCATAAATTACCAAATTTTGTAGCCATTTAGAATATACTTTAAAGTAAAAACAACAGAAAGTTTAAAATTTAGGATGGAGTGAAAGTGAAAATGCTACAAAATGTTCCGCCAAAGCTGAAGTAGAATTTGAAGGACCATTGTCATCAGGCTTCTATGGTAAAAGGAGAGAGAAAACTGATGAATTGATGAGCACTCGACAGAAAGACTTAAAATCAAAGTCACTAGTAAATTTAAGAAAACAGTCAAGGGGCTGGAGAGATGGCCTAGCAGTTAAGAGCACTGACTGCTCTTGAAGAGGACCTGGGTTCGATCCCCAGCACTCACGTGGCGGCTGAACCATCTTTAACTACAGTTCCAGGGGAATCTGACACCTTCTTCTGACCTCTGAAGCATTGCACAACACGGGTGCACAAAACTACATGCAGACAGTACATTCATTCACCTACAAAAATAAATAAAATTTAAAAAAAGAGTAAAAAAAAAAACCAGTCAAATGAAATAATAAAGTTAGAAGCAGGAATCAACTAATATTTAGAAAACACTAACTATATGATGGAAAGGATAAATAATACTGAAAGCTATTTCTTTGCAAAGGCCAAATAGTTTGCAAAGAATACTGCTCAGGAAAAAAATAACATACAGACCCAGTGAATTAGAAATATCCAGTGAGTAAAGAGATTAAGAAACAATGAGAAAATAGTTCGAGTGACATAAAAAAGTTATATGCAGTTTATCTCATAATATAACTTACCAACTTTAATTAAGAAAAAAGAAAACATTAATAAGCATAGTATACTTTGACTAATTGAATCAATCATTTGGAGTCTATCACAACCACATGCAACATTGAAGAACACTGGACTAAAGAACTATGTGATGGAATTTTGCCATTATCAAAATCAAAAATTTCTACCTTGGTCATATACTCCAGGAAATAGAAAAAAAAGGAACCTTTCCCAACCCACTTGATGAGGTTAGTCCAAAGACACAAGAGTCCAGCAAGTAAAGAAAATCCTAAAACAACATTCTAAACCAATTTCTATTATAAACATAAATGCAAAACAGCATAAATAAAATGTTACTAGAACAAATCTTTAAATGTGTAAGTTTTATACATTCTAGAATAAGACAAGATTATATCAAAGGAGAAAATTTTACCAGGTAATGGTGAAGTATTAGACTACTAATGGAATCCACCACAATAACAGGAAAAACTATAGGATTCTGTAGTAGTTCAAGGATTTAGAAGGTATGAAATATAAAGAAAATTATCTTGGCATTATAAATACAGTAGAGAATTTTTTAGTGGAGCATGGTTGCACATGCCTTTAATCCCAGCTCTCAGGAGGCAGAGGCAGGTGGATCTCTGTGAGATCCAGGACAAGTTCCAGTCCAGCTGGAGCAACAGGGAGACCGTGTCTCAAAAAGACCAAAAGAAAAAAGGTAGACAATTTTCATATGCTAATTAAGACAATGGGCCCCAAATTTCTGGACACAGTTTAATAGGAAAATATTGGAAGCACTTGGTTTTAGAATTAATTCAAGGATCCCAGAATTCAAATAACATCCATATAGTTTTTCTTATGGAAGTTCAGACCAATATAATAAAATAGAAAAGGAAGAAAATAAAGTGGTAATTTTGTAAACAATGAGACAAAAAGCGACAGATGATATGATTTTCTACAGGAGTATTGACAGACAAAAGATGTTAACACATTTCCTGAATTCCAATTGAAATACAATAATCAATAGCATACATGTATAATTATTAAAAACATGATTTTAACTGTATCCTTTCCCAGGGCACTAAGTATTCTAAGTATTTGGGTAGTAAACTATATGTAAACTTCCCTGTATGAGTGAAAAGATAATGTAAATGAAGACAACATAAAACCTGAAGTAGTGGAGAGATAGATCATGTTCATGATTGGGAGAATCAAGATGCTTCCCACTCCTCTGTCAGGTTATATGCACAGTGGAATCCTTGCTATAGTTAAAATGCAAAGAAACCACTTTGTATTTGATATTTGGCCTTGTGAACAAACTTTTCATGAAAACCAGCCTTCCACTGACAAATTGCTAGAACACATGTCTTCTTTAAGGCATGGGGTGTCTCACTCTATAGCACAGCCTGACCTTAAATTCATGGTGATCCTTCAGTCTCAGCCACTCTGTGCTAGGATTACAAGAATGAACAAGGGCACCTGACTTACAACGTGTGTCTTTATAAAGCACCAATTTGCTCATATGAATTTTTTTTTGAAATTTTGACTTCTTAAAAATTTCAGAATAAAATTCAAAATTTCAAACAAATCCATAGACACTCCATGGTGTGAATCAGGCCTCTCTTGTCCTTATCTCCTGCCTTCTACTGTACCAGGCTTCTGTAAATCTTACTAGATGAGGCATTACACACAAAGTGTGTTTAATATAGTCTGTAGTTGTAACAGACATTTGAATCTAGCCTGAAGGCAGTGTGGTACATAATCAGGGTGCCAGTAGAGGCTACTTTTCTGACCCTACTCGGGATTTTTGTAAGCAACATAACTAGTTAGTGTGGAAAACAATGTTCTCATTTGTTTTTTTTTTTAATTTTTTATTTATTATTTCTGTGTGTGTATGAATGTACTGTCTGCATGCAAGTTTGTGCACCCGTGTCGTGCAATGGCGGAGGTCAGAGGAGGGTGTCGGATTCCCCTGGAACTGGAGTTCTCCTGGAATTGGAGTTTCAGACGGTTCTCAGCCGCCATGTGGGTGCTGGGGATCGAACCCGGGTCCTCTGTAAGAGCGGTCGGCGCTCTTAACCGCTAGGCCATCTCTCCAGCCCCCAATGTTCTCATTTGTAAAGGTAAAGTTTGTAATCCTTTATTTCTTAATTTCCCTGTTTGATTAATACCTACACCTAGTAAGGGTTTTAATTAGGAAATACTGTTTTATGGTTGCTGAAACACCCCCTACATTCCAGGTATTTTGAGGGGTTTTTTAACTATCATTTTAACAGTTTAAAACTTGCCTATGCTCCTTTCCTCAGTTTTGGTTTCTTTCCACCCAAATGATTTCAGGACTCACTCAGTGAAGCACAATTGATGAATTGTGAAGGGAAACAATACATATGATTGGCACTCATAGTTTAAAGCACATGTACCTAATTACTTGAATTTGCATTTGATTTTCTGCCAATCCTTCCTACCCCTTTCATTACTTCAGTAGTAAATTTTCCTCACTAAGTCACCATTTTTAAATTTAGGTTAAAAAGACAATGGTTTCTTGATTTGAAGTTTGACACATATTCAAAGACACAATGCATTAGCTTACCTGCTTTTTCCCTTCAACAAGTACTTAGGACTGACAGGGACTGTAGAAAAAGTTGCCTTTTAGAAATTTGACTTTCCTTCTGGTTTTGTTTTAAACTATGAAATTCCAACTGCAGGCAATAATTGATTAATCACAATACCAAACAAAACATGTTAGAAGATTGATGTAGTCCAATCCCAAAAGAACTTATTTGCTGTGTTTTCTTACACTGTACTACTAATAGGCAGGCAGGTGGGAGGGGGCAAGGCTTTCTGAAACACGTTTTGAATCGTTTTGCTTTCTGATATAAACAATAAGAAGATAAAGGAAGAACTCGACATTAATTTTCACTAAGCAAAACACAGAAGGACGACAAACGGGGAGCAGAGAAAGGCAAAAAGATTTGAGGATTACAAATGTTCAATGCCAAATTTTACAATTGTCAGTTATCATAACAGCCTGCCTTACAATGGAAATAAATGTAAACCTTTATAGGTGAAGGAGACAAACGATCATTTGAGTGTATGTACTTTGAATGAACTCATAACAAATGTCCCAAGGAGCCCACAAACACACCACAAAGAAGCCACTTTACCCCAGGACTCATGACTAGCAACTGCTCTTGAAAGAAACAAATTTCTGTCCAAGGAATTTGAACCATTCAAAGGGATTTAATGAATTACAGGGGTATGTAGGTCAGTCACATCTGTTCTGAAACGAAATACCTTTTCCTGTTTCTACATTGAGTAACCCCTAACCCCCATTAGCTTAACATCTTAAAACAAAGATTATTCCTCTTTGATTAGTTGTGCAACAGTCAGGGCCTTTGTGTTTAATCTCAGCACATGGAACTCACCAGTTTTATTCTTTATATTCAAGTAAGCAAAAACCAGGAAGATGCAAAAGAAGAAGGAATCAGTGCTGTGTGGGTTCGAAGGTCTTATTTTTATGGCCTGTCTGGACAGATACCTGTGGAAGACGAATGGGTCTAAACTGTTAGCTGTCACCTTTCCAAGATGGAGGGTTAGAAGTACTTTCCTTTTCATTTATCAGCTTCCATTGCCTTCTGTGTCAAAGGGAAGAGAGTCTAAAAGAGGCAGAAAAGCCAGTCTCTTACTTTCTCATTTGATAGCTAATGCATAGATTACAGAAAGAAACAGAGGTAAGGATTCTTTCTCCAAAATCTCATTTGAAAGCATAACAATTGGTTTGCAAAGCTCTGAGGGGAAGGATTAAAGGGGCTACACAAATCTAAAACAAAGACAGACAGAGATGCGAGGGATTGGAGAAGAATAAATGGTAGGGCAGTCTCACATCATATAAGGAGCTTAGAGGAAAGCATGGGATGAGATCAGCTGGTTTGTATTCCGTTCCCAGTAGCCTTCTTTTGCATTAATGATGAAATGTCATATAGTGAGAAAGAAACAAGCTCCCACCCCCATTTATAAGCCCTTAGATTTTACCTGTGAGTAGACAAGGTTTTGCCAGTGTTGCGAAGCAGGATAATTTCCACCCGGAAATCTCGCGAGGCTAGCCTGCATAAGGGTTGAGCTTCTCATTAAAGACTTCACGTCAAGCTGCAGGAATTTGTCAGGATGGTTGTTATTGGGCAAAACAGAAAGATCCATGTCTCCCTTCATGTACAGTGGGAACAAAGCAAGTGAAGCTGCCCCTGTCAGACGCCTCCATTATTAATGAGCCGAAGATGTTCCGGCTAGCAACTGATGCCAGGTCTCAGCTGCACACAAAAGCCACTTTCTAAGGACACGTCAGCACACAGGAAGAGAGCAACAAAGCAGCACATTGCCTTTCCTACCTTTCACCCCCCCACACACACACAAAGGGAGAGAGAGAGAGAGAGAGAGAGAGAGAGAGAGAGAGAGAGAGAAACACAGAGACAGAATGCTTGAATGGCACAGGCAGGGTGAACTGATTAAAACTGATAGGAGAAAATTGGATATGTGGAGAACTTACTATGTTTCTATTCAGAGTCTAAAATAACTATAATTTACATTAAAGCTGCCACGATCTCCGTGTTAAAGTCCGTTGTTTGCAGCTCAGCACATAGTCACCGGTAGAGACACACTACTTGATTTTGCTCTCTGAATACTAACTACTAACACAGCTGCCCTGACCTTGCCTAGGGAGCGTGGCATGTGATACACATGATCTTATTTCTTCTGAGGTTTTGAATGCCAGAGTCTCAAGTTCACAGAAAACTTAACGGATTCAGGTTGACTGCTTGATCTGAGTAGGAAAATAGCAAGAATGTGCTTTGTGACTTGTTGCAGTACTGCAACAACCTACTGCCTGGACCCTCACTCTCCAGGTCTGTTCGACTTTGTCCTACCATGTTTGTTGTTTCCATCACACATTTGGAACCTCAGGGAAACCTGGCCTCCAAGTCTGGATGATGAGCTGTTCTAAGTACACCCATCTGTTGTTAAAGAGGCCAAGGTGGGGGTAACTTTATGGCCAGCACAGCTAGCCAACAAGTAATGAGTTTAATGAAGGCATGCTTTTTATGCACAGAACATGCTACTCCTCTCACCTGGAACTTATGGGGTTCATCTAAAGGAAGGAGACCTTTCCACTTTCAAAGTTGGTGAAGGGTAGCTATATCAGTGGTTTCTCAAACACACCAGTCATCCATTATTTTTACATCTCTATAAACCTCTCTGATTCAGCAGAAAGGCTTCTCTTCCAGGGGCAATGTGGTTACATGTGGAATGTATCAGAAATAGATTTCAAATGAGGGCCATATAGCTCGAAAGAATCAGGCTGTCTTGAATCAAACAAGGCACTGGAGAGCACTTATCTTGTTGATAGCAAAATTCATGAAGGGATGTGCTTTGAAAAAATTCTGCCCTACTTACAGTTATAAAAATTAAGAAGTTAACATTTTCCTTATGAAGTTTTTTGGACACACAGTCTATCACTATCTTAAAATAATTGAAATATATTTTGATTGGTTGTAAAATACATTTGCTCGAGAAGGTAATAGGTATTTAATAATGACAGCTAGTAAAAACAACTAAACCACTAGTGTTTCAAGAATCACGTATATTATGTATATTACATGGAGTTGATATTCTGGATTTTTCTGGCTGCTGCCAGAACATGTCTAATGAAGAGATGTTTCATGGACTGCTTTTCCTAAAATAGTCTTTTGGGACTAGCACACATCTTCAGGAAGAACCTAACTTGTCTTTGGCTCTCTATATTGGCAAGTGGAGATACAGAACTTAGATCCAAATATATTTGATTAGCCCCTTTCCTTAGCCAGAGTATGAGGTAGTTCAGTTTTCCCTGGGCATTCTTTCAGATCTCTCTGTGATGCCCTGTGTACCTAGAGCTTTATGTCCTATCTCTTGCAAGCTTATTCTTGCACTCTTTCCTCATCTTCCTAGGACTCCACTCTGAACATCACCAATTCCTATCTCTTAAGTGCTGTCCCTGAAGCCTTTATGTTGCACATGAAATCAAACTTTATTCTCTTACTCTTCCTCCCTGTCACACACAAGATAATCTCCTAATCATCTTTCATGGGTCACAATTGACATTTAACATTCCATAAAACTGTTATAATCTCCTTGCCAAATATGATTTTTCTCTCCTTTGAAAAAATCAGAGTGATTCATTTATACCTTCCTTTGTTTGAAAATGTATTTCACACATTTATTTTAAAAGCCCCTTGTGATGGTTAATTCTGATTGTCAATGAAAGCCCTACCAACCTCCCCAACCCCCACCCCTGCCCGAAGCAAAATAGGCCAGATCAAACCAGATTAACAAAGTATAAAAGGAGGGTTATTAGGACACGATCCAGGGTGGGTCCACAGGTCTCAGAGAGGGAGGCCAGGGGAGTCCAGGTCAGGCTGGGGCTGAGGGTTTTTATACGTTCTGGGGAGAGGAAGATGACAATGACGTAATGATGGTGAGACAAAGCATGTCCTTGTAAGGGCAGAACTGGTGCAGTGGGAGGGGACAAAGTGGGACTTTAGTGTTAGTCATGAAGCTGGAATGTAACCATATATGGTCTTAGGCTGTGCTCTGGTTGTGGCTGGTGACATCTGGAAGGGAAGTTGCATCAGCTGCCTGAGATGAGGCAGGCTTTTGACAGAAGAGAAGGGTGGTAGGCGCCATCTTTAGATCTTTAAACCCAGGCCATGCCTAACAGTCAATGTGACAGTTTCCAGAATCACCTAAGAGACAGGCTCTGAGCATGACAGTGAGGGATTTTCTGTAGGAATGACTTTCATAAAATGGACATAATCTGGACTTTTAATTAACCCCAGGGAAACCATGTGCTCTTATATCTTATGATTTGGGAACCTGATCTTGTGATCCTGGGAACCTCAATTTAGTCTTCCACTCAAAAGATAATGAATGAATGAATATGGGTATGCTTCACAATTAACATATCAAAGCACTGACAGGCAGCACAGCTGTCCTCCATTGTTCATAGTGAAGATTGGGAAGGATGCATGACCTGGGTGGATGAGGTGTTTTAGAAGTAGAAATGTCAAGACAGGAGGATCTGTGTTAAGATAAGGGTGGAGTCAAACTTGTACTTCCCCAATTGAAGCTGGAGAAACCATTTTGAATAGAGTTGGGGACTGACTGGAGAACACAGTTTCAGAGAAAAAGGCTTCAGGAAGAGTTCCATTAGCACAGTTCTGGAGACAGACAGTAGTACTAAGAGACATAGGGGGAATTAGTGTCCTCTGACTTTGGGCCCACTCTTAAAAGTTAAATTTAAGAGTCAGGCTTATTGTTCTGATAATTGTAAAAGATGAGAAAACCTGCTTCATCATGGGTGACACTGTTGTCCTGGACTAAAGAAAAAGGAGAGAATGAGATTAGCATTAGCATTCGTCTCTTTTTGCTTCCTGGCTGCAGGTTCAGTCTGACTAGCAGTCTGAAACTCCTACCACCATCATAGCCCTGACTGGATAGACTGTGCCCAAACCCTTCCTTGAGCTACTTTTGCCTGGTTTTTCGTTGTAGCAACAAGACAAGTAACTACTAGAGAACTGGAACTGAAAACAAGGTTGGTGTGTTAGTGGTAAAGCTGATCATGTGGTTCTTAGGCATTTGTACCTGGCTTGCAGGAGGACTATAGAAGAGGTAGGAGCATCAGGCTAGAAAGCTCTGGCACAATGTAAGCAGAGTTTAATGGGCCACTTTTATGTAGATTTAAAGACAAGGATACTGGGAGAAATGTGGATAGTGGAGACATATAGCTCAGGGTGTTTCTGAGGAGAATATCCTATCAAATAGTGGGGTAGAGGCCATTCATGTTGTATTCTGGCAAAGAATGTGGCTACTTGCCATGCATGTCTTGAGAACCTGTGTGAAGTTGAATTTTAAAAGTAATGGACTATTTTCTTTGTTGGAGAAAATTTCAAGACAGCATAGCATTTGGGCTGAGGCATGGTTATTGCTCACTGCTCTTACTCAAATCTATAGTGAGAAAAAAAAGGTATTAAAAAGTGAAGTTTAGTAAAGAAAACTGTGTTTACAATTATGAATGAAAATGCAGACAGCAAACCAGCTATAATTGTTGAAGAGAAAATTCATTATGTTCATTGGAAAAACATGAAGGCAAGTGTTAGGTGTGGGTTTCCCAGAATTCCAAGGGACACACAGATGTCCACTTCCTCCAGAGGCTGTCAGTCTTCTGACCTCTTCCCCTGTACCTGAGGTCCCGCCCCATGGCTATAAATGAGTGGGCCCCAGTCACCATCTTGACCCTGCCCCTGCTCCACCATGTGCCAGCAGGTGGCCCACTCTGGCAGTTCCAATGGAAGCAAATCATGTTCCCAGAGTGGCTTAAGTCTCATGTGTCTTTTATCTGGGGGTTTGCGCCTTTATAACCCAATAGCAAGATTCTACTCACAATGGAGTTGTGAAAAATTAGAATTTACTTGAGAGGAGAAAGCCTGAATTGAAAATGTCACAACAGAAGGGCTCCTGTGCTCAAAACTAGCTACTTAGGAAAGTGTTTCTGTGGATTCATCCACCTAGGCATATAAGAGCTGCTACAACTATGGTCCAAGGGCCCAGGCCACAACCCGAGCTGACATCAGAACTGGACAGCACCATCCATGTAGTATTGGCTTTTGCAGGCATGAAAGAAGCAGGATGGAGGGATCATGGAGCCTGGTCCCAAGGTTCCAGAGAGCCACCGAGACCAGACAGTGTGTAGCAGGCTTGGGTAAACTTTAAGGACACCTTGACAGTTTTAATGGAGAATCTAAATGTTAGTATGCCAGAATCATGGAATGCCCTTGGAGGAAAACTACAAACAGAAAGTGGTGCTGGCTCAAGAGAGCCACAGGCTGCAGGAAGCAGAGCTGGAGTGGCAGGACCACACAAGGGCTGGGGAGCCTGAACCATTCCATCACTAGCCCCAGATGCTGGAAAAGATGCTGAGATTGCACTCCTGTCAAAGGGTGTGAGTATATATAAATAAGTTCATAGGGAAGACTGGTGGAGCTACAGATATCTGTGGTCTCTGAACCATTACATACAAATACATTTTTACTATTTCTTTACAGAAAATATTTATAAAATATAATTTTCTTTTAGATTTTCACCCTGAATTATTTTTATATTAGAATTAGAAAACCAGGCTTGAATACAGGTTCTTTATTTTATATTTATTTTTCATTTCTCTGTGTGCCTTTCTCTCATCTCTTCCATCTTTAACCCTTTTCTCTCTTTCAATTTCTACCAATAAATGGATGAAAATATGAAATGATATCCATCTAAAAAGCTTAAACTATGTCCAGATGAGCAATTGGGGTTCATCAGATTATCAATCATCAGAGAGTGTTTGAAGAATTTGAAAGTTATATGGATAATTTCTGTTCTAGTTACTTTCTATTGCTATGATAAGAACACTGACTAAAACCCCTTTGGGCAGGGAAGGCTTTATTTGGCCTATAGTTCCCAGCCCACCATCAAGAGGAACTTAAGGCAGGAACCTGGAGCACAGACCATGGAAGAATGCTGCTGACGGGCTTGCTCTTCTTGCTGGTGCTCCGCCTGCTTTCTTATGCAATCTAAGACCACCTGCCCAGGGGTTGTACAATCCATAGTGGGCTGCCCCCTGCCCCCAAAGCATTCAACAATCAAGAAAATTCCCTGAGACAGGGCCATGGCCCTCAACTGAGGTTTCTTCTACCCAGGTATATTGTCAAGTTGACAACTGAAGCAATCTAGCACAGGTTTTATCAGAAATGAAGACCAGTTAGGTTATATAAGTCTCTGTGCACCCATATGAGCATTTTCAAATACAAAGACTGTGGGATGTGTATAATTGAGGACAGAATTTAGAAACAGTGGTTACACCCACTTAAACTGTGTTATTGGGAAAATTACTGAATCTGAGCTTCAGCTTCCTTTCCACGAACATATTAACATTACTGTATAAAGCCACCTGGATGTTTAACATATAAAGTGGTTAGCAGAATGGTTAACTTATAATAAAAATTGCTGGTATTTTAAGAGGGAGTATATTACGTCCTTGCTGTGATGGAGTATTATTTGGGCTCATGGTTCAAGGATTCATCCCACCATGGTGGGGAGGCCAAGGCTTCAGCATCTTGAAGCAGATGGCCACATTCTGTTTGCAGCCAAGAAACAGAGAGCAGTGAAAGTCCTGAACCCTTGTTCATGGAATGCTGCCACCACAGAAGGCAGTCTTCCCATCTCACAACCCAGGCTAGGCAATCTGTCATTGGTATGCCCAGGTTTTCCTCCTTGGTGATTATAGATCTCACGCTGTCAATCAAAACTGACCATCACAATGCATCCAAACATGAAATTTCCATTGTTTTTCCTTGGTATGAGCAAAACTGAAACAAATACAAAATAAAGCCATATAAACCATTAATTAATTAATTAATTAATTGGTCTTTTTGAGACAGGGTCTCCCTGTAGCCGCAGCTGTCCTGGAACTCACTTTGTAGATCAGGCTGGCTTTGAACTCACAGAGAACAGCATGTCTCTGCCCCCTAAGTGCCCGGCTTCCACCTTTATTTTAAAAGCCAACTCCAATAGCCTTACCCCTTTCCCTTTTGTGATCTTGTGTGAGAATTTGCTGTAAAAGTAACTAGCATAAGATTTTGAAGGGAAAATTAAAGTTTTATCTAGTCATGTGAAAGTCTATAATGCAATGACTGAATAGGAATCCAGAAGGTGCCCCGTTGACTTGATTCTTGAGCTGTGTGTTTATTTCGGTCTTTCTAACTCCTCTTTTGTTCATTCACATCCACCATCAGATTTTTTGTTGTTGTTGTTGTTATTTTTTTTGTCTTTTTGAGACAAGGTCTCCCTGGAGCCTCAGGCTGTCCTGGAACTCACTCTGTAGACTAGGCTGGCCTTGAACTCACAAAGATCCGCCTGCCTCTGCCTCCCGAGTGCTAGGATTAAAGGCGTGCGCCACCACGCCCGGCTCCACCATCAGATTTTTGGTATTGGACCTACAAAGAAAGAATCTGCAAAGACATAACAGCTGACTAAAGGAATCTTACTTAGCAAATTACCTCTTCAAGTCATCCTTAGCCACTTGACCTTGCTGATAGCACTGGCTGGCTGGTAACTCTAGTGACTCATCATAAATTCATGAACTTTGAATTTCCCCAGCTTCTTCCTTAGTTGCATGAACTGAAATCTATCATCTCTAATAACACTCTCTCTGATCCAGTTCCACTAACTGACAAACCAATCATCAAACATTGCTTTCAGAAGTATATTTATGAAAAAATGGGTTTAAAAAAGAATTTGGAATCAATTTTCTGATCTGATTCAATTTAGGGATATCAGTAACCATATTGCCCAGGGATATGTGTAGTCTTTGTCAGCCACAGCATGGAATGGCTAAATATCTAAACCTTCACTGGACTAAAATGTCTATATAGGGCTATAGGGCCAGATACAGAATGATGCTACACCAGAATAAATAAAAGACAATGATGAATATGGCGTTGAATAGTTACTTCTAAATATGCTGGAGAACTAAGAGGGCACATGATAAAGTTGGAAATTTAAATTCACTGATCAAGGTTAAAGTTGGAAACTAGAATACTTCCACTACTGTCCTGAAATAAACTCATTTGTCTGCATTGCTAATATTCCACAGGACCCAGCCTCACATTTTCTGTTGTCCAAATTCCTATCCATATTGAATACTTAGAATATCAAAAAGGACCATGTAAAAAGTATGAGTTGTGAAGTGTTACTATACATGTCAAGGAATGTTGTCTACTCATATTGGCTGTTGGGTGTTATATTCAGGTGGAAGAAATACAAGTTGGATTAGCCTAAAATTTTTTGATGAGTGTACTGGGAGATCATACCCAAAGACTCTAGGTGGGATGGAGGCTGGCCCCCTCAGACCACAGGTGCATTGGCCTTTGTGTGTCTTCTAAACTTACCCTGGGCGCTTGTTTCTGTACAGGGAACTTCTGTGACATTCTCAGTTTAGCTTTTGTCCTTTCAAATGAATTTGTATTTTCATGAGATGGAGCCTTTGATGGGCAATGTCTGGTCCTCAAGTACCTTTCCTGTTAGCCTAGTGTAGAGAAGGAAGTTCCTCCTAAAGGGAGCTAAATTGTTTCACAATTATAGGCACTTTCGCAGTACCCCCTTGTCTGCAGAGCTAAACTCACTTCATTCATTCCCTAGCGAATGGCACATTTTTCTACCTTTTGCTCCATCTGCTCTCACCTTCACTGTAGGGAAGTGGGCAGCAGCCATGACACAGCCTGCATGCTGGCCTTTCTTGAGATTTCCTAAGTCACAAAGTCCATTACTTTTCAGTTATGCCTCACCTATGGTCTCAGGACAAGGTCAGAAAGCAGACAGATTCTTTGCCAGAGTATAAACCAAATGGTCTCTAGCCCAGTCCCTGATAGAATCTTTATTCCCTTTTGAGACCTCATGAGCTGGGCCTCCACGGTCCATGTTTCTTTTGTGGTTCTTGTCTTACAAACTCATAGCAGAACTGCCTGTTAAGCTGCCCTCACAACATTCTAGGGCTTTTGGATCTCAAAGCTGCAAACTATTTCACATTCCTCCTGAAAACTAGTTTCAAATGCCAAAGAACCACAAGATTAGTTTACGCAAAGCAATCTTCCTATTTCTAAGCACCAATTTTCTATATTATTTTTCTTGTGGTTTTGTTAAAAAAAAAGACTAAAGCAACTTAAGGAAATATTTATTTTGGTTCACAGTTTGAGGGTTCACAGTTTGAGGAGACAGCAATGTGGCAGGAACCAAAGTAGCTGGTCACATTCCATAGGCCATCAGGAAGCAGAGAGAGATAAAGGGTGATACTTAATCAGAGTTCAGTCTAGATTTCAAGCCTGATATTATCCATATCTACAGAGTCTTTTCACCTAACCCAGTGTAGAAAAATATGCCCAGAGGTTTGTCTCCTAGGTGATTCTAAAGCCAGCATGCTGGCAACTGATATTATCCATCACTGTCACACTCCTATGTGTGTGGTCCTTCCTAAGATAAAGACACATGATCCATTTTGGCTGCTGTGGTAATTTGTACCTCTGTTAAGGATTCTGCTTTCTGATTGATTAATGAGTAACCCCAAATACTCTAAATGCTGTGTATTAATCAGAACAAGAGAAGAGTCTGCATCAGTCCAGGTTGCCACTGAAGCTGCTGTCATGTTGGCTCTATGGCACAGTAGTAGATAAAATAGCACTTGAAGAATCACTGTCATAGAAGCCTTTGGTCGGCTTCTATTAGTTAGTGAGAGTGAAATCTTTGGGGTTTGGGAGCAAAGTTGTGTTATCACTACAAATAATCATTTTTGCTCTCAAACATTTTCTGGCTTTTTTCTAGGTGGTAATAAAAGCTTATTGCTTGGCCATGGGTCACCAAACTCTCATATGACTTGGCCTACTCTTTATAAGTTTGACAATGTCTGATTCAATAAGCCTAAGACTGGATTGCCTGATCAAGACATTATTCCCATCATCAAGTTACAGGATCAATCTTAATAACATTTTGGAGGCATAAACTGCTCCACGAGCAACTTGCTCTCCCTGTGGAAGATTCCACTGCATCCTCACTGCCTCCTTCCAGTCAGGTCCACCCAAGGTCCCATAGAATGTTTCTTTCCTTCTCCTTGAGTCTCATATTTTATTTGTTATTAGTTTTTTTGTCTTTTTGAGACAGGGTCTCCCTATAGCCCCAGCTGCCTGAAATTCACTCTGTAGACCAGGCTGGCCTTGAATTCACAGAGATCCACCTGCTTCTGCCTCCTGAGTGCTAGGATTAAAGTTGTGCACCACCATGCCCAGCAATTTTTTTTATTAGTTTTAAAATTAGTATACAAAGTAATAAGTTTAATTTTAGGATCAAGCAGAAAGATATTCAGATAACAAGTCTGAGATAATAATACATTCAGACATATGCAAAAAAAAGAAGCCTAAAGACCATGATCAAACATCCATGACATCTGGAATACATTCAAGAGACCAAACCTAAAAATTGATGGAGTAGATGGGACTGAGATCAAGAGTAAAGGCATAAACAGTTTATTCAATGAAACCGTAGCAGGAAAATTTTAAAACCTAGAAAAATAAGTGTATATCCAAACATTTGGGGCATTAAGGAGAAAAAGTTGACATGACCAATTACAGACTTTTCAATGGCATTATCAAGATGTCATAATCATTTCTTATGACTAATTAGTGGAGACATTACGCTTTAGAACCTGGGTTCCTAATGGTTCTTCAAAATATCCTCGTACCATGAAGAGAAGAGAGCTGCCCTGGTAAAACCCCATGTGTGGGTGACTGAAATAGCATCCTTAGAAAAATCTTTCAGAAAGAATGTGTACCTGGTTATGCGGTTTGAGAGAAAAATGGTTCCAGAATTGATATGCATTAATGTATCAACTGTAGCTAATGGTCTGCCTGTATGGTATCAGCACAGTTGGAGTCTAAGTGCCAAGGAAGCTTTTGAGGCCTGGGGATACATCTTACCAATGGAAGAGCAATTGCCTAGTATGAACAAAGCCCTGAGATTGTCACCAATACTAGAATAAAAAGGCAGCAGCTGGGGGGACTTCTAAGTTAGACTTGTTGTGGAAGACCTCCGTTAATAGCTTACATATTAAAGAACAGCCTCAGGAGAATGTAAGAGCTCACGGGAAGATAAGATGGCATGACCTGAAGATGCTGTGCACATTCATGTTTGAATAATGGGCTCACAGCAAAGAGGCACCAATAGCAGACACTAAAATTAGGCATGAGCTTGGCCACTTGGACCTCTGTTTCCCAAGGCCGATCTAGCCTGTCACCTAACAACCTTGTCCCCAGTATAGCAGCCGTCTGTAGGATGACCAAACCATCATGGCTGCAGGTTGGTGCTAGTAGACTGCTGCCACTGAAAATGAGGCCCAGGCTTGTTCTCACAGACAGCCACCCTGAACATGGCTTTCCCCCTGTCCTGCAGCACCTCTGTCAAAACATCATCTGTTGACTGAACAAATGTCTCCATTTACTGCTGTGGTGCGCCACATGATATTGTTTCTGTTTAGAACACTTGTTTAATAGAAAATAAAAAGTGAGTATGGGCTATAGCAATTCTCTTCCTGTGTACTCCACAGTGCTAAAACAGATGGCCTCACAAAAATCACACTTTTAGTTCTTGCACAGAGTGAGTGAAAATGTTTTGGTGGCCCAAGGTACTAATATTTTAGCTCTTAGCTTTAAGTTTTTCCTTCTTCTGTTCATCTGTCTTTCATGAAATGTATGGGTGTTTGTTAATCTTGTATGCCAGCAATTAAAAATTTACTTATGAAGGAATACTAGGAATAGTCACTATATTCCATTAAACAAATGTATTAAGATGAAGAAGGCACCCAGTGCCATGAACGTTCGAGGGTTTGTCCTACTTGCAATGTGCCAAGTTCATGTTGCATATCTTTGGGCCAGAAGACATAAAACTCCTGGCTTAGAGATAAAGGAGTCCCTGGAATAGCAGGGGCCAGGGATCCAAAATTTCTTACTGATTCTCTGAGCCGTGATGCATACAAGGTAACTTAAGAGGGCTGGCTGCTACATGCACGTGTGCTGGGCTGGGGAACCTGAGGAGTTGATAATGAGAAGCACGCATGCATTCCTCTTGTTCCAAGACTGTCTGTCTCCCCAGTGCTCCGCCGTCCAAGCTTCCTTCAGCAGACTTCAGAAGAGAAGCAGACAGTCTTTCTCCTCCCAGAGATGAAGTGCATGTGCACTATGAAGAAATGTCTCCCAACAGGAAGTTTCACATATTTTATTTAAAAAGAAATCATGTGAATCAAGAACGCTATTTTCTTTTAAGGAAAAAATATTCAGACAGATTTTGAATATGTCACAGAATTTTGTTTTAATTTTTAAAAAGAAAAACACAATGAAACGACCAAAATATATGAATCTTCTTTTCATATTTTTTTATTACTAGGGAAAAGAATGAAAAAATATTTAGTACATTTTCTCATTACAATTTGTGAATCTAAGTACTATACTCTTTCATAAATCTGCTAAAAAGATGTAAGGAAATGGGTAGATCAATGTTTTCTTCATTTGAAATATTTAAAAAAGCTAAAAAATCTAATAACATGTTAAAATAATACACCTTTTTTTTTGTAGGATGTTGCCCTCCTAGAACGGCGTCTCTACACCGTGCCGGCAGTGCAATGTGATTCAGTGTAAATCATTATTACAGTGTTCCATTGTCATACACTTGTGTTCAAGTACATGTTCATGAACATGAACAAAGTCCATTTTGACTTTTCCACTATTTATAAAAAGTTATTACAGTAGAATTTTTCCTGCAGTTGTTTCTAAGTCTGAATCAAATTCATTAATACATTCTTTAAGGCTGTTCAAGACTATGAGGTTTGTTCTGTTTACGTATCTCCTACAGATTACAGAAAAATGGGGCAATTCTGCAGCAGGACACAAGAAGATATTTTTCTGCATATATAGCTAAATCATCATGCTAAGGTAGTGTATGAACTGGATCATTCAATAGTATTTGTGGAGAGAAAATAGCACCTTAGAGACAACCCTAACTTAAAAAAAGATTTTATCATCTCTTCTTTTTTTTTCTCCATATTAGGCTACTAAATCCAACTTATTCATTCATATAAAATTACTTATGAAGCCTTATAGTATAATTCAAAATGTTCGTATAACAAAAACAAACACCAGTTAGATATTTGGCAGGCAAAAATAAATTAATTTGATTAAATTATATGTAATCTGATAATATTTGGTCTGAAAAACATGCTAGTGTGTGTGTGCTTATAAATAAGGTCATTGCAAAGAGGGGTGAGCCAGTGGCCAGTTGCTGGAGGTCAGCTCTTCTGCTGTAGCTTCTGGGCGTAGAAGTCCCTGCAAGTCTCACAGCAGCGCTGGTACCACCTCATGTCCTGACAGAGGTTCTTCTCTCGTATTACTCTGCAATACACCGGCCACTGATCTCCCAGGCACTTGAAAGTCAGAGCAGCTGGGAAACAAATGTCATGAATTCACTATGTGAAGTATCATAGGTGCTCTCAGTAGGAACAAATTTCAGTAATTTTTGTGGGGTTGATTTGACTCATTTTTACCCATTAATATTACCTCGTGAAACTTACAAGTCAAAGATACACCCACTGTAGAACACGGGACCAAAGTAAATAAATAACGTTTTTTCTTAGGAACATTTAGAAGTTGGACTGCACATTGATTGCGAACAATCTGTTTTTAGTAAGCTTCAAATTTTCCTAAGTTTCAACTGTATTTATCATCAGCATTAGTTGGTTATCCTGTTGCTCTAATAAAATACCTTGACAAAAGCAATTTAATGGGAAAGGATTTATTTCTGGCTACCAGTTTAAGGTTATAATCCACCGGGTCCATGTTCCTCACAGCAGTAGGAATCTGAGGAGCTCTCACATTGCACCCATGGCCAGGAAGCAGTGATGAATACTGCTAAACTCACCTTCTCCTCAGACAGTTCAGAATCTCATCAGGGTATAGTGTCATCCATAGCAGGCAGGTCACCCCACCTCAATTAACCTAATAACGATAATCCCTAGCAGGCATTCTCAGAGGCTTATCTGTCATTCTGGTAACTCTAGAGCTCATCAAGCAGCAAGCTGACAATACAGATTAACCATCAATCTATCATCTGTCTGTCTATCCATCAATCAACAATTTAGGTCTTGGCATTTTAGTCAGTCATTAAGTCTTGGTATGTAAATTCCCAGGTTGGCTTTGAACTAACAATCTTCCTGCCTCAGCCCTCTTGAGATCAAGGACTGGAAATATCTGCAATCATGCCTACTCCATGCTACAATCTTATGTGTTCCATTTAAATTTTTCTTGGGTTTTGTAAAGAAGATTAAGAGTGAGAAATATTTAATTGTAGCACTTGGGAGGCAGAGGCAGGCAGATCTCTGGGAGTTCAAGACCAGCCTGGTCTACATGGTGAATTCCAAGACAGCTGGGGCTACAGGGAGACCCTGTCTCAAAAAAAAAAAAAAGAGTGAAAAATAAATGTGCCCTCTCCTCCCTTCTGTATGTGTATGTATATGTGTATAACTAATTGTTTGCTTTTTTTGTTTTGTTTTGTTTTGTTTTAAACAGGTTATCACTCCGTAGCTCATACTGGTCTAGAATTCCTATGGAACCAAGGCTGACCTTGAACTCATGGGAATCCTGCTGCCCTATCCTTCCAAATGCTGGAAATAACAGATGTGAGCTACCACGCCTGGCTTAGTATATCTACCAGTATGTGAGTGCATATTAATAAGTATTTCTTTGACTGAAATTGCAATGAAATAGCAAAATGAAAATGTGTCCATAAACATGCCTGGCTTAGTTTATCTACCAGTATGTGAGTGCATATTAATAAGTATTTCTTTGACTGAAATTGCAATGAAATAGCAAAATGAAAATGTGTCCATAAATACTCTACACTCCTTTTCCTATATGGCAAATGGAGAGGTTAACTATATGTGAGAGACTGATTCTTGGCCACTTTAATAGAAAAGCCAATTCTCACAAGTAATTGAAACATTGATTTGGCAACTGTGGTTGAAATAAGAATCTTATGTAGAAAATATGGTACTAGAGTTTTGGCTTCAGGTTCTCAGAAGGATCGATGATGAAATTCAGTTTTGTGCAGTTTTTTTTTTTCCTTCTGTAAGTATTCAAATTCCACTCATTATTTTAATTTATAAAACTCAGTTTCCAACCATGGAGCTTAATGTTTGGGGGTAAGCCTCTGCTGTGGTGTGGAGAACTATTTCTCACAGGCTCATTTATTTGAATAATTGCTCACCAATTGCTGGCACTGTTTGGGATCATTTAGGAAGCAGAATCTTGTAGAGGAAATCTATCCCTTGGGGCAGGCTTTGATGTTTTATGGTTGCCTCTACTTCCGGTTCTCTTTCAGCTTCCTGTGTGTGAATGCAATGTGATCCAGCAGCCTCACCCCCCTGCTGTCATGCCTTCCCAGTCCTGACTGACTATATCCTTTGGAATGTAAACCAAAATAAACCCTTTCTTCCCTACCTTGCTTTTTCCTTGTGGCATTTTAGGACATAAGCAAAAAGTAACAAAATCCTTCATTCCAAAACTTTTCTCCTGAGTAGATATTTCAAGGATGCCAAATGGTTGTTAGGAAAATGGATTGCCTTTTATTAAAAGCTTGCATTGTGGCATCTGTTTTAGGATTTTAGCATTTGTCTTAATTAGTCTCAGACTACTTTTATGATTATTTTATAGAAATGTTTCCTATTAGGCACAAAAAGAAGAGTTGCCATATCCCATGAAGAACTGAATTTCTCTATTTCATTGAATTTTATTCTTTGTGTGTGTGTGTGCGTGTGTGTGCTTGTGTGTGTGTGTGTGTGTGTGTGTGTGTGTATGTCTTTTTGAGACAGGGTCTCCCTTTAGTCCCAGCTGGCCTGGAGCTCACTATGTAGACCAGTCAAGCCTTGAACTCTCAGAGATCCACTTACCTCTGCCCCCCAAATGCTAGGATTAAAGGTGTGCACCACCATGCCCTGCGAATTTTATTCCTATATAAAAAAAGTACATATGGTGACTTAGCTCCTTGTATTTTAGCAATTATTCTGCATGATTTACATTGTTCTGCTGGAAGTTCTATTTCCAAGTGAAAATTGAGGTTGTCATAAAATTAGTCCACTGAGTGCCAGACAGAAATACTATGAGAAAGGATAATTCAATCATTAGTGTTTGTTATGTAAGTGTAGGCTACAGGATTTGAAACACATACCATACTTCCTGATGACAAATTTGCAAGAATTGAGAATAAATGTAAAAATATTTCACAACATAAAACTACAAATATCAAATATCACTAGTAACAAATACCACATATTCTTTCTCATATATGGATCATAGCTTTAATTGTTATATATGTGTATTTATGTGGTAGTAAATGTGAGTAAAGGACAAGAAACTAAATGGGGCTGGAGGGATATCTCTGCAGTTAAAAAATACTGGCTGTTCTTGCAGAGGACCTGGGTTCAATTCCCGCCACTCACATGGAGGCCTAAAACTCTCCATCACCTCAGTTCCAGTGGATTTAAGACCTTCTTTCTGGCCTCTGTGGGCACTGCATCCACATGGTGCACTTGCGTACATGTAGGCAAAGACAATAAAAAAAAAAATTAAATGAACTAGAAAGAGGCCTATGAGATGGGAAAAAAGAAGCTTTAAGGGAGGGGCAACATGCAGGTAGCAGAACATGTGTGCCACAAAAGTGGGAGAGGGGACGGGGGACAGAAAGTTACAGTGGGCACAGGCGGCAGCAAGATGAGGGAAAGGAGGGGCATGGGCAGCTCCACCAAAGCTATCTATGTGCGCTATACGAAAACTTCTTATTTCTGTGCTAATTAAAAAATCAACCAGGGCCTGGAGAGACCACACATTGGTCAAGAGCACCAGCTGCTCTTGGAGAGAACTTTGGAGTTCAGTTCCCAGCACCCACATGGTGGCTAACAAGCATCCATAACTTCAGTTCCAGGAGAATTGGAGACTCTATTCTGACCTCCTCAGGCATTGCACAACATGGGTGAACTTAGATACATACAGACAATTCACTCATATACATAAAATAAAGATAAGTAAAATATAAAAAAAAAAACCCTATCAAAAAAAAAAAAAAGCTGGGTGTGTGGATTAAGCACACGCCCTTAATCCCAGCACTCTCAGGAGGCAGAGGCAAGTGGATCTCTGTGAGTTCAAGGCCAACCTGGTCTACAGAGTGAGAGCTCCAGGCCAGCTGGGACTAAAAGGGAGACCCTGTCTCAAAAATACCAAAAATAAATAAATAAATAAATAAACCCCAACCACAAATGAAGCCAATATTGCTAGCACTTGTAAATTTATTATCATATCCTCAAACATGAAAAATACTGCCTCTTATTTGATTGAGTACAACTATGTACTTATTCTTACTGAAAGGTATTGTTGGCTGTTTTGAGCCTGGGTCTCCCTGTAGCCCCAGCTGGCCTGAAACTCATTATGCAGACTAACCTGGCCTCTGTCTCATAGAGATCCACACTAAAGGCATGCACAGCTTCACCTGGCTTGTAAGCCAGTTTTATTCTATCTTTCCAAAAGATAATTTACATACAGGATCACAAAAAAGGAATTAATCATGGTGGAGTCTAAGGTTTATACTACCTATTCCCTTTCTTATAGACATCCACATAATTGGCAGCTTGCTAGGGGACTAGCCTGAATCTAAAATTCAGTTGTATCTTTTACAAGGTGACTTCAGATAATATGGTATTAGCATTTCCTAGACCTAGATCTGAGTAGCTACTTTATGGAATGAAAGTAGTTAGTCTTTATGACTTTGTTCTTAAGCCCAATTGGTCATTTGCGCTAAAGTCTATTTAAATAGAGCTAACTTAGACCAAAACTTATCCTCACAGTTTTAAGATTTTTAAACCTTAAATTAATATGCAAAACAGAAGCATTTCTTTGTTTCTGCAAGCCACCCACGCTGTGATCTGCTTACCCAGTCTGGGTGATGTTATGGTATTTACATTAATCTTCTCATTACAGGGCTGAAGGTGACATGGCCTGTATGCTGCAGGCTTTTCTGAAGAAAAGCATTCGTTTCCGTGCCTTCCGGTGATCTTATGCATGCACTGGATGACACGGGACTGCATTCCTTTACCGCAGGTAATGGAGCACTAGGACAGAGAATAAGTTTGTGAAGGCTCAGTTTGCTGGTTCCCGTTTCAGGCCCTCAATCACCTCTTAAGGGAAACATCCGGAGTCTATGCAGACCGAGAGCAGAAACACTCATCTGTATAACGTTGTGGAGAACAGTGGCGGACCCAGAGAGAACTCTGGGCATTGAAGTACACTGGGGAGTAAGGGACAAGGAAAGTTGGAGACTGTAATTGAAAGGGAAGACTGAACGACTCCAACAATTCCTGGGCTGAGCGCCTGCCGAGCGCCTCTAAAGTTCTAGGAAACAAGTCACTCATTACCTTTTAATTTACATATTGACTACAAAAGATGGCATTGGCCCAGTTATGAAGCTAAACTGTTAAAGCCTTTTAATCTACTCTTCTTTTTATTTTCTCTAGACTTACAATATTTTATCAAGGATATCAAGTTGGTTTGTCAAGCTGTTGCAATGTTGAAATGGAGACTATTGCTTTTCAGATTTGATGACATCCACTATTATATCAATAAAACAATTGATAGCTTGAATTCCTGTAGTCCTTGCAGCTCACTTAAATCTGACATTTATTTATTTATTTATTTATTTATTTATTTATTTATTTATTTATTTATTTTGGTCTTTTTGAGACAGGGTCTTCCTGTTGTAGCTCCAACTGGCCTGGAACTCATAGAAATCCACCTGCCTCTGCCTCCTGAGTGCTGGGTTTAAAGGCATGCACCACCATCCCTGGCTTTCCATTTATTTTTTTTAACTGAGAATATTTTCTTAAGAGAAGACTTATAACTTGCCAAGATAAATTATTATTAAATATCTCAAAATCATAAAAAAGTTATAAGGTCATTGGGCTTTTTAACATTAAATTATGGTGTATGTGTGTGTATATGTTCAGGACATTAGATGCCATCCTTGAAAATTCCATTTGTTTCCTCAAGACAAGGTCCCTCATTGGCCTGGAGTTTTACAATTACATTAGATTAATTGGCTAGGCAGCCCCAGAGATCCTCCTGCCTCCACCATAGTGCTGGGACTATGATGTGTGGTAGGTGCTGGAAATCAAACTCAAGTTCTCAAGCTTACAAAGAAGGCCCTTTAGTGACTTTGCTATTTCCTCAACTTCCAGAAAAACATGAAGAAAACAGGAAATGGGTACCTATGACACATATGTGGTAAGATTATGTGAAAATATGTTCTCATAGCTCATCTATTTCAGCAAATTTCTAAGACAATCACAATAGTTGAGGAAGCAAAAGAATGATAGAATTTTCCCAGTAGATGAGTTCAGTTTGATGAGATAAAGTAAGACCTCAACAATTTTCAAAGAATCCTGGTGGTCTGTCACTGACTACTCCTTCAATTAATCTTATAAAATCAACTCTATAAGACGTAGGAAAATTGAATGCTGGGCGTGGTGGCATACACCTTTAATCCTAGCACCTGGGAGACAGAGGCAGGTGGATCTCTGTGAGTTTAAGGCCAGCCTGGTCTACATAGTGCATTCCAGGGTAGCTGGGGCTACAGGGAGACCCTATCTCAAAAAGATTAAAATAAAGATACAAGAAACTTGAAGCAGCATGCTGTTTTCAGGATTATTACAAATGAAATAAATTAACCAGTGACACACAATAAAACAATATTAGCTGATGATGGCTAAATGGTACTTTCATGAAATATTGGGAAATAAAAAAAATGTTTGTTGTAGTTCTTATGCAAGCTAAATTTTATAGCCATTTGAATATAACTGGAAAATAAATATAGTACTCAGTGAATAACAGAAATTGTGTAATTCATTTAAGCAAGTAGTATTATGTCTACTGCTGAAACTAATAAAATATATTTTATTAAATTAATATCTTTAGAATATAATTTTCACTTGAATTCTTCAATCATAAAATCAAACACCTAACAATAATTAATTTCTTCATAAAATATAATTGGTAAAACCCTTATTACACAAGTGTAAAAGAGTGAACAGATACTTGAAGTAAGATCATTGGAATCTCAAGAATCTTCTAAATTTGTTTATATTTCTTATAGAAGACAAATCTAAATAATTGGTATTTTCTCAAATGACATCATTATGATTAAAAAAGAAGCCTTAAAAGAAAAAGCCAAAATGATCTTGGCATGGAAATTAAGAGACTAGATTTTAATATTTCCCCTAGCAACCAACATATCTGGAAATAATTTCTCTTTTTGTAAAGCAAGGTTTTACAGTTGATCCCAGAAATAGTGTAAGCTCTAAGCTAATATGGAAGTGAAACTTCCATGTAATTTATGATTAAATGCTATTGCTGTTGGGGAATTTTCATGTGGTGAAACTGTGTAAAGAGTGAAAGATCATTTCATGAGCCGTATGACAGAAGCTGTGTCAAACAGTGCTGAAAGCTGTGTTTTGCTGAGATATTTTTGCTGAGGTACCTTGCTGAGATAACTAGCTAGAACCCATGTATTTCCTCTGTTACTCTTCTGAAGCCAAGAAATGAAACCTAGGAAGGATAATTCAGCCAATAGTTTCAGGGTTTGACATTTTCCTCCAGAATCTCTGTATCTTTAGATTGGATGTAAAAGTCTTGTTTTATCCCATGTCAAAATCACATATCACCTCAAATTATAACTTCATCGAGAAATACAGAATATTTCCATAACAATAGTTGATTGTAAACAAATTTAGTCATTGGGTGAGAGTATATTTTAAAAATGTTACAATTAAAATGAAATAGCATTTCCAGTGCAAGAAATATTTCACTGTAACACAGACATACATAGACAGATATAGATCGATCGATCGATCGATAGACAGATTGTGAGCTCTCTTGTGCCAAGAGTCAGTCAGAGTCCCTAGGTCTTAATTGTAAAAAGCGTTTTTTTTTTTAAATGTATATCTAGTCAAGCTTTATTTTTTTATTATTTTTTTATGTGTATGAGTGTACTGTCTGCATGTAGGTTTGTACACCCGTGTCATGCAATGCTGCAGAGGTCAGAAGAAGGCATCGGATTCCCCTGGAACTTGAGTTAAAGATAGTTTTTAGCTGTCATGTGGGTGCTGGGAATCGAACCCGGGTCATCTGCAAGAGGAGTCGGTGCTCTTAACTGCTGAGCCATCTCTCCAGCCCCGCAAACTGTGTCTTTGTAACACAGCTTATTACTTAACTATAAGCCAACCAGCTCAAAGTGGGGAAACTGTCAGGCTTCTACCTTGTTAGGTACTTTTAACCCCATACATTCTATGCCATTGCATTTGCTAATAAAGTGAATTTAATACAACACCAGATTTGTACTATAAATAATCCATTGCTGCTATTTTTATACAGGATCCAGAGGAAAATGAATCAATAAATATGTTAATAATATTACAATAAACATTTTAAAAACCAATAAATGCTATTCTTCAAAAATACTCAGATTATTTAGATACTCAGATTATTTAGACATTTAGACAGAATGGAAGATTTTGGTGTGCACAAATTTGTAGGATTAGAGTATACAATTATACAATCAACTAATTTGTCACTGGACTTAAAGAAATATTCACCTGTACATGTTACAAACAATTCTGAAGGAACTTCAGAACTGTCTAGCCATAAATAATATATGATATCAGCTTCAAGTTTTGCCAAACCCAATAGCAAAAATATTTCTAGTATTTACTTAAATTTTATTAGATAAAAAACATAAGTAACTTTGATATATATATATATATATATAATAATACAAAAATAATAAACAAAAAAATTTTTTGGTCTTTTCAAGGACAGGGTCTCCCTGTAGCCCCAGCTGTCCTAGGAACTCACTCTGTAGGACCAGGCTGGCCTTTGAATCACACAAGTCTGCCCTGCCTCTGCCTCCCAAGTGCTAGGACTTAAAGTGCACGCCACCACACCCGGGCTATTTTTTTTTTAAATTTCTTCTAAATAAAAAATCCTTTAGTGTTTTTGAAGAGTTAAAAAATAATATTTCTTATACTTGGCCAGTCCAGAGATTACCCAAGATTCCTTACTATTAGATTCTGCCAAAGATATATATTTTGGAGACAGTGTGTGCTCTCTAGGCCAAGTGCGAAGCAAAGCTCTGCAGAGCTTCACTCATTTCCAGCTGGCCTTTATAAGAAGTAGGAATTCCTAAATTAAGGAAAAATTGTCACTGGCAGGGCTCGAAAATTTTCATCCACCAACATAATAGACAATGTTAGAGAACATGATGTAATCTGTAAGTGAGTGCCAATTGGTGAGTGCCAATTCATAACAAGGTTAGCGGCATTGTCTCAGGAAATTTGTCTTTAGGAATAAATGAGATATTCCAAAGTGGTTTAACAAGAGTGAAGTAGCATTTGAAGTGAGGGGGGGGGGTCTCAGGGGAGGCTGCACAGCAACTTCCCCTGGAAATTATTAGAGCAGCATTCCTAGTCCTTGATGTCCATGCTTGGCACGTCCGGCTTTCAGCTTTTCAATAATCTGAGTGTGAAACAAGCATACTTAAGAACAAAAGCTGGGTTTGTTTTTTTAAAGACATGCTGTTTATTTTGGTCAGTGTTTTGGTATCTTTTTAAAATAGCGTGCTTGCCTTATTTAACACATGGGTATTTGGAATTGAATCCCTTACTACAGAGCAGACACTTGAGGTGGCTGCTTTCTCTCTCACCTTTCTCTCTCTCTGTCTCTTTCTCTCTCTTTTTTTCCTTCTTTCTTTCCTTTTTTTCTAATAATTTAATATTATGGGTCCTTTAATGCAAATTTACACATAGTTATAGCAAATCATGAAAATGTACATGGCAAGATTTGCTTAAGAGTGATTTAAGAGGGGCTGGAGAGATGGCCTAGTGGTTAAGAGCACCGACTGCTCTTGCAGAGGACCTGGGTTCGATCCCCAGCACCAGCCTGGCGGCTGAGAACCGTCCGCGGCATGCACAACATGGGTGCACAAACCTACATTCAGACAGTACATTCATACACATACAAGAATAAATAAAAAAATTAAAAAAAAAACTGATTTAAGAGACTTGAATGCGATGTGGAAAGATTGCCAACACAAAAATTATATTAAGAATACACTGATCAACAAAGCAGTGAAAGAAAGAAAAGACACGTTCCAAAGTGATTGACTAAACAAGCCTCAGGTACACTTGTCATTTCACCAGGTCATAGCCCAGAATCTGTGGGTCTTACAGAGGTCTAAGCAACAACACAGGACACAAACCCAAAAATCTCTGTTTCAACACCATCCTTCCTGAGAAATACCTTCTCACATAGAGAACCTGTGTAATGACACTGATTAGACAAATTTTCCTTCTCCTTCTCCTCCTTCTCCTCCTCTTCCTCCTCCTCCTCCTCCTCCTCCTCCTCCTCCTCCTCCTTTTCGTCCTCCTCCTCTTCCTCCTCCTCCTCCTTCTTCTCTGAAACTGGGTCTCCCTGTAGCCCCCAGCTTGCCTTGAACTCACTATGTAGACCAGGCTAGCCTTGAACTCACAGAGATCGGCCTGCCTCTGCTTCCTGAGTGCTGGTATTAAAGGCGTGCATCACCACACCCAGCTCAAACTTCCTTTTGAGATGAAATACTTTCAATACTTCAACAGATTTTCATCAAATGTGGACCAGGTTCTTCTGTGGTCATATAAGAGGAAAGAATGTTTGATTTGAAATATTTAAATCAGGGCTGGAGAGATGGCCTAGCGGTTAAGAGCGCCGACCGCTCTTACAGAGGACCCGGGTTCGATCCCCAGCACCCACATGGCGGCCGAAAGCCGTCTGAAACTCCAATTCCAGGAGAACTCCAGTTCCGGGGGAATCCGAGACCCTCTTCTGACCTCCGTGGCGTTGCACGACATGGGTGCACAGACTTGCATGCAGACAGTACATTCATACACATACAGAAATAAATAAAATTAATAAAAAAATTTTAAAAAAGAAATATTTAAATCAATTTTATATTGTTTTAATAAACAAAGCCTTTTGAAAACAGCACAAGTAGCAGCTTATCACTGCCTTTAATGTATTTCAGCCCTGCATAAGCCCTGAGTTGCTGCCCTTCATTGTTTCTCTTCCTGTTAGGTAACTTCTGATTAACCTAGCCCCAGGTATTCCAGCCAGAGAGAGTCAAGGGGATGCCAAAGGTCAGCAAAGCCTGGGTTGGAGATGTTTGGGTGTGTTAATTGGGATTTGAACAACATGGCTTCTCCTTTGGCATGCTAACTGTGATGTTTAATGGACATCTTTGCAGTTTAAAATGACACTTTGAAAATGAGCTTCTCTCCTAATGGGGACCTGAGCCCTGCCACATATCCAGAGAATCAGCAGAATCTATAGGATTGTATTCTCTACTGTAAACTTGTTTATTTTGATTTATTAAAAAAAATTTCATTGGAAGGCTGGGCGTGGTGGCGCACACCTTTAATCCTAGCACTTGGGAGGCAGAGACAGGCAGATCTTTGTGAGTTCAAGGCCAGCCTGGTCTACAAGGTGAGTGCCAGGATGGCTGGGGCTACAGGGAGACCCTGTCTCGAAAAGACAAAAAAATAATAATAATTTCATTGGAAAGGAAAGATGATGATACTCAGTTTTAAATGTTAAAAGTGTACAATTTCCCTTGCCTTGCTGCAATAAAACTTGTAAATGGGTCCACACACAAAGAAGAGGCCAAGGAAGTTTGCTAACCTCCTTAAATGAAACCACTCCCTAACTGTAAACTAGAGCCAATTGTTACAGTGGTAATTTCCTATAAAACAGGCATAACTACCCTTTATTAATTGACCGATAGGCATAGGAATGATCAACAAAGCAGTGAAAGAAAGAAAAGACACGTTCCAAAGTGATTGACTAAACAAGCCTCAGGTACATTTGTCATTTCGCCAGGTCATAGCCCAGAATCTGTGGGTCTTACAGAGGTCTAAGCAACAACACAGGACACAAACCCAAAAATCTCTGTTTCAACACCATCCTTCCTGAGAAATACCTTCTCACATAGAGAACCTGTGTAATGACACTGATTAGACAAATTTTTCCTCTCCTTCTCCTTCTCCTTCTCCTTCTTCCCTTCTGCTTCTCCTCTCCTTCTCCCTTCTCCTTACTCCTTCTCTCTCCCTCCTTCCTCCTCCTCCTCCTTCCTCTCCTCCTCCTTGTTTCGTCCTCCTCCTCTTCTCCTCTCCTCATCTTTCTCTTTCATTGAAACTGGTGCTCCCTGTAGCCCCCAGCTTGCTTGAACTCACTATGTATAGACCAGCTGGCTTTGAACTCACAGAGTAAGATCCAGGATCGGCCTCCTCTGGCTTCTGAATGCCGGTATAAAGTAAAGGCGTGTCACCCATACAAACCACACCCAGCATCAAACTTCCTTTTAGTGAAATTACTTTCAATATGTCAACAGATTTTCATCAATGGTGTGACCAGGGTGTCTTCTGTGGTACATATAAGGGAAAGAATGTTTTGATTTGATAATATTAAATCAGGTGACGAATGGCAGCGGTTAAGAGCGGCCGACCGCATCTTACAGAGGACCCGGGTTCGCACGCACACCGGCGGCAAAAAAAAAAAAAAAAAGCCGTCTGAAACTACACAGTCCAGGGAACTCCAGTTCCGGAGCGAGAATACCGAGAACCCTCTTCTGACCTCCGTGGTCGCTTGCACGACACGGTGCACAGACTTGCATTGCAGCAGACAGTACATGTCTCGCAATACGACATCAGAGAATTAAAAATATATAATAAAAAAATAGTTAAAAAGAAATATTTAAATCAATTTTATTTAGTTTTAATAAGACAACAGCTTTTAATAAGCACGCAAAGACGCAGCTTATCACTAGCTTTATGTATGGTTGCACGCCCGTCAATAAGCCCGATGATTGTCTGTCCCATTCAGTTGTTTCTCTTCCTGTTAGGAGATAACTTCTGATTAACCTACCCCCAGGTATTACCACCAGAGAGAGTCAAGGGGATGCCAAACGGTCAGCCAAACCTGGATTGGAGATGTTTGGGTAGTGTTATATGGGATTTGAACAACATGGTCTTCTCCTTTGGCATGCTATACGTGGTGAGAGGTTTAATAGGAACACTTTGCAATTTTAAAATGACACTTTGAAATGAGCGTCTCTCCTAAAATGGGGACCTGGCCCTGCCACATATCCGAATCGCAGAATCTATAGAGTGTATGCTCATTGTAAACTTGTTTTTTTGATTTATAAAAAAAAAAGAAAAAAAATTGAAGGCTGGGCGTGGTGATGCGCACACAACTTTAACTCCTAGCACTTGGGAGGCAGAGACAGGCAATCTTTGTGAGTTCAAGGCCAGCCTGGTCTACAGGTGAGTGAGTCCAGGATGGCTGGGGGCTACAGGGAAACCCTAGTCTCGAAAAGACAAAAAATAAAATAATTTCATGGAAAGGAATGATGAGATGACTCAGGTTTTTAAATGTTAAAACGTGATACAATTTCCACCTTGCCTTGCGGCAAATAAAACTTGTAAGATGGGTCCCACACCACAAAGTAAGAGGCCAAAGAAAAGTTGCTAACCCTCCTTAACATGAAAACCACTCCCTAACTGTAAACTAGGTTCCAATGTTACAGGTGGTAATTTCTGATAAAACAGTGCATAACTTTATTAAAATTTCCGACCTCGATATAGGCATAGGAACTGTGAAGGATATTTACTTCTATCTAGAGCCAAATTCAATAGAAAAGTGTTTTTATAAGTCTGGATGTAATTAAGCCAAAATATTATTACTACAGGAAAGCTCTGACTCAGCAAATGAATTAAAAATTTTTCTGGACCGTAGGAGATGTTGGCTAGGGGATTCAAACCTGCCCACCCCCCCGCCACAATTATAAAAGGCCTTTTTGCCTAATATAAGTGTGGGATATAATAGCAAAGGAAAATGCAAGTGAGTTCCCTGTTGTCGAAGACCTGGTGGGCAGTGAGCACGAAAAATGTTATGAGACGTCACTTGCTACATACAAGCGCCTCTGAAATGCCATAGCAGTGTTACCAAAGCCACTAAAGCAAATAAGCAAAAAATATTTGGTCCCTTCCCTGAGACAACGCCACGACGCCTCCGGATCAATATCACTACACTTCAACAGCCTGGAGATACTTGCACACAAGTGAGCAGACAAGTGTCTATATATATCCCAAATCTATTGCTGTTAGCTCTCTCTTTGGAGAAAAATACACGTGATGCCACAAGACTTATTGTCTTCTATGTGTTATGAGATGTTTAAATAACCACAATGAAGAAATGTCAACCCTTTAAGAGAGAAACCACAATTATTGCGCGAATTACCAAATACCATCCAAGACATATGAATTGGGTCTACTGTCACAAGCATAGCTTGACATAATAATTCGTTACTGGTGCTTACAAATGCCTGTACATCCCATAGCTTGTGCTTTAGTTATCTAGCACTAAAAAAGTAATCACTGGAAAAAGCCTGTCAACCCATGAAGGGAAACGACTGATACAGACTGGAGTCCAAAATACAACTCCAAAGAAATTAGACTGGTTTCTTCTCACCCACTGTGCCCCTTTTCCCAAGCCAGGGAAAAACTGCTAGAAGAGGTGTAGTGTGGGTTAGAGATGATATGGGTTGAGAATGGGGTTGATTGTAACTACAGGAATATATATAGTCTGACTCCTAACTAATCAACATGCCTGATGCATACAGCTTCTCCAAACTGGATATGGGAACCTTTGGTTGTTTCAAAATTTGGAATAGATACTTGCAAAATGCACCAATTACCAAGCAGATATTATGTCAGTAACATTTAATGTTAGTCAATCAAAACAACGGTATAAGAAAACAAAAAAAACCTTAAAAATTAAAAAAAATAAAATAAAAAAATAAAAAGAAACCCACCTAGTTTGCGTAAAACAGGGCACTGGGGAATGTGGGACCACCATTTCAGAGCACGGGCTGCACTTGCAGAGAACCTGGGTTCAGCTCCCAGCCCGCAGGGCAGCTACCAACCATCTATAACTACAGTTTTTCTAAGTTTGATCCTGCTGCCCTCTTTGGCTGACCAAAGACATCACAATGAAAATTGAGGTCGGGGGGGATCTCCCAAGACAACCTGAAGCAGGCTAGTAAGAAGCCTGGGTGCCTTCAGAAAAGCCAGCAGAAGAGGAAATAAAAAAAGAAAATAAGAAGATTTGTCTTTTAATTGGGGGATTTGTTGTCTTGTTGTTGATCCTGTGAGCCGATGGGCAGGTGTACCTGTGGGGGCAGAGTTAATCTCCCAAAGCCTGTGTATAAAAGGTGGGTTTGTGTGAGCTTGAGATTGAGATCGGGGATCGCCCAAAACCACCTGAAGCACAGGACTGGGGCGCAGGCTAAAGAGAGCATCAAACGCCCCAACTGGAATACTGAAGTGAAGATTGTCCAAGTGGATTCATATGGAGAACCGTCCAGAACGTAAGGGAAGTGGGGAGTTTGGAACACCCAATAGAAATAAGCCTAGAAGCGTTAGAGAATCATACTGCTGAGTAAGCAAGGGTAACAGTATAAAAACAATCATCAAACCACAATGAAACCATCTGAAGAGCAAAGCCGAAGCAAGCCTTCAACCACAGTGAAGAATAGCATTGGGATTCACATTGGAATACAGGCAAGGAGAATGCCATATGCCAGAAACACGAAAAAGAGACAACATGGGAAAGTTGCAGTAGGAGACTCCCACATCAAGCTTTACAAACCCTATGGAAGATTCTTAGTGGGATCCCCATGGGGATTGGCCCAGGACACAGATAGGAGAATTAATTGTGAACATAGTTAAAGAAGTCCAAGAGTATAAAAAGCACAACAAATCAAAGACTAACTTAAAGGAAAGGGAAGAGAATGGAAACTCAAGATGGACCTAGAGAAAGAGACAATTAACAAAACCCAGGTAGGAAGTGAGAACACTGAAAAGGTGCCCCATGATTTGAAAACGCTAAGGGTGGAAACCCAACCAAACTAGAAAGACCTAATGAAAGATTTGACGAATCGGTCCCAAGAATAGGAAATAGCTCACAGAAATCAGAAGAGGACATGAAAAAATGAATCACAAAAAAAGACCCTCACTCCAATCGAAGAGGAAAGGACATGGAGAGAACAAGCATCAGAAAGCAGCAATGTAAAAGGAAGCGACCACAATAATATCGAAGAGCTGAGTCAGATACACAGAAAGACAACTATAAGAACCTACAAGTAAGAAATTATGAAAACTTAAAAATACAGAAACGGAACAACAAAGACTAGGGACACTATGCAAAACCATGCCACATCAGAGCATGATAAAGAGAAGAATCCTGGAGTAATGGTATTGATCAGATTTTTAACAGGATAATAGAAGAAATGTCCCCAAACTGAAAAAAGACAACACCATACAAATACAAGAAAAGCACATAGACATCCAAACAGACAAGATCAGAAAGAACTCCTCCATGCCGGGCATAATATAATAAAATAGCTAGAACCCCAAACAAAAACAAAATCCCTTAAAGCCACAAGAGAAAACAACAATAGACCTATAAAGGGGAAGACCCTATGCATTAGGAGATTAGGAGGGACAAAACGTGAGTTTCTCAGTGCAAAACATATGAAAGCGAAGAAGAATTAGTGGAGCAAAGCATTCCCAGAATTAAGGGACAATGATCCAAGCCCAGTTACTATTACCCAAGCAAATAGTCTAGTAGTAGGTGATTGAACGGGAGATAGAAAAACCTTCCATTACATAAACAAGTTGAAAGAATACTGTCCTGGAGAAACCAACCCTTCAGAGATACTTTGGAAAGCAATATCAAGATGAGATCAGAAGAGAGGAGCAACCAAACCCCAGGCAACAAGACAGAGAAATCAATAAAAGCTAACGCAGAATAGAAAACCAAAACCCAAACCACGCAAATGGATTAATAATGTCAAAAAGACAACCAAAAAACCTATCGAAGTCTAACCTTAATATTATAATTGAATCCAAAATTCCCCCATAACAAAGACATAGACTGGAGATTGGATTAGGAAACAGAACCCATGTTATATTGTGTCAAATGAAACACATCTTACCTTCAAGGAACAGGAACCACGTTAAGTGAAAGGATGGAACAAAATATTCCGAGCAAATGGTACCAAAAGAAGAAAGCAGAGTGTGTGCTATTTTAATATCAACAAAATAGACTTCAAGTAGAAGAGAATCAGAAGGGACAAAGAAGCCTATTACATTTACTTTTTAGTCAAAAACACAATTCACCCAAGAAGGATTTCACATTATGAATATATTGCCCCAAATCTGGTGCACCAACACTTTATAAAGACAATTATCTAGGACAACAAGTCAAAAACTAACCCCAGTAACTCATAGTAGGGGGAATCAATACCACTGAGCCCTTTGGAACATGTCAACAGGAACAAATAATAAACAAGAGACATCTGAACTGAATATAAGAATAGATACAACCAAATGGACCTCCCAACGATCTATCGAACAGTCACACCCTAATACCAGAGAATACCTTCACTCAGCACCCACGGAACATTTTTCAAATATTGGAAACACATCATAGACCAGAGAGCACAGAAACCTCACAAATACAAAAGATTGAAATAATTTCATAGCATCATCAGACCAACGGATGCAATAAAGCTCAATACAAACCAGGAAAAGCCCTATATCTACAAAAACAATGGAGACTAAACAACACACTCTTGAATAATGAAAGGGTCAAGAAGAGATAAAAAAGAAATAATAAAAGCAGTACCGGAACTGAATGACAATGATAATACAACACAACAAAACCTATGGGATGTTTTAAAAGCAGTCCTAAGAGGGAAGTTACATAGCCCTGGGTGTCTTAATTAGAAAAACAAAAAAAGAGCCAAATGAATGATCTAACACTACACTAAAAACACTTGAGAGACACAACAAGAAGAAACCCAGAAACCAACAGACAGGAGAATAACAAAACTCAGAGCAGAAATCAATGGAATAGAAACAAGAAAAACATACAAAAACCAATGAATCCAAAGTTGGTTCTATGAAAGAATAAAAAGATAGACCTACCTCTAGCCTATTTAACCAAGAAGAAAGAAGAACAACCCAAATCATATCAAATCCATGATGAAAAGGGCAAATATCACAACAACAAGGAAAAGATCACCACAGAAATCATACGGAATACTCTCAGAAAAACCGTATGACGGACCAAGTTTGAAATCACTAGAAGAATGGATGAATATCAGAAAGTCACGGGGAAGCACCAACTCAGCCAAAAGAGATCAAATAGCTTAAACGAACCCATAATACACTGAAGAAATTGAAGATGTATGAAAACCTCCCAACTAAAAAAGCCCAGGACCAGACAGTTTCACAGGGAGTTCTATAAAACATTTCAAAAAAGCTTACAACCATTATTACTCAAATTGTTTAGAAGGATCCAAGACAGAAGGAATTCTCCCAAATTCCTTCTATGAAGCCGAGAATTCCACTCTATACCAAACCAAGGCAAAGATAACAACAAAATGGAGAACTAAGACCCTCCCCCAATGAACACAGATGCCAAATTCTAAACAGGATACTTGCAAATTGCATACAGACCCAACATCAAAGAAGATCATCCATCATAACCAATTGATTCATACCAGAGATGCAGGTGTGTCCAACATACATAAATCAATAATATCATCAAGCATATTAATGAGACGAAAGACAAAAACAGAACCATCATCTCAATTAGGCAGAAAAAGCCTTTGACGAAATCCAGCATTGCTTCATCATGCTTAAATTCCTAGAGGGAATTGTTTTGGGGGATCATTCACCTACATGTAATCACACGCCATATACAGGAAACCACAAGTCAATATCATCCTAAATGGGAAAATGACAGAAGCATTCCCTTAAGGGAGTAGGAACTCCCGGCAAGGCCTGCCCCTGTCACCACTCTCTCCATATAGAAAACGTTGAAACACTTCTAGGCATAAGGCAAGAAAACGGAAATTAAGGAGTACTAATTGGAAAGAGAAAGTCAAGCTATCTATTTGCTGTGATTATGATTGTTTACTTAAGGGATGTTAAAAACTCCACCAAAAACTCCTAGAAAAGATTAACAGCTTTAGCAAAGTGGCAGGAATACAAATTAACTAAACGAAATCAAGTAGCTTCAGTAAATATACGGCCAACAAGCAACTGAGGAAGGATTTCAAGGAGACTTCCCAACTAAATAGCCCAAAAACATAAACCTAGGAAACAAACCACCACAAGACAAACCACGAATCTCTACAACGACAAAATTATTTAAAACACTTAAGAAGAGAAATGCAAAACATCCAGAAGATGTGAAAACTCCCATCATGGATTGGAGAAATCAACACTGTAAAAAAAGATCAGTTCTATCTAAACCCAAACTCGTGATAAGTTTATCCCAATAAAAATCCCTTGTTTTAACACACAGACTTGGAAAAAAGTCTGTAATTTCATTTTGGAAAAAGCAAAAGACCCCAATAGTCAAAGCAACTGAGTGAAAAGAGCAATACAGGGGGGTCACTTATATCAGACTCAAACTATACTAAGGGCTATAGTCCAATAAAAACAGGCTGGTACTGGCCAAAAACAGACCCATTGTACAATGGAAAAAAAACTGAAAGATCCAAACTTGAGCACATACAATTTCCACCACTTCATACTTGACAAGGGGCCAAGAAGGCACGAATGGGAGGAAAGACAGCACTTCAGACAGAGTGGGTGTTGGCAAAAACTGGATTAACCACTTGTAGAAGAATGAAATTAAACTCCTACAATCTTTGCCCTGTACAACAATCAGTCCAATGATTAAAACCTCAGGTGGAAACCCGCAACTCTGAAGGCATAGAAAAAAAAAAAAAGTTGGCAGCAGACTACAATGACATAGGCATAGGAAAGAACGTTCATAGAATTCAAACGCAGCTGAGGAAGAATTAAGGTTGAAACAATTGAACAATGGGACCTCATTAAACTCAAAAGCAACTCTTTACAATCCAAAAGAAAAATCAAGGATGAAGAGAAATCCCACAGAGTGGAGGAAACCTTCACCCAAAACATATGACAAAGCATTGATTTCCAGATATATAAACTACTCAAAAACAAAGAGAGAAACAAATGACCCACTCAAAATAGATGGAGCAAACAGCTTGAACAAGACTTCACGTGTGAGGAATTAAGATATGGCTGCGAAACATCTGAAGGTGTTCAACATCATTAATCTTTAGGAATGCAAACAAACTACTCAGAGACTTGTGAATGAATTTGACCACCTGTCACCAACCATGGAATACATACTTTCCTGGGCATGTAAACCCACAAATACTCATCTGTACTGAGAAGATACAATGCCACCATGTTTATTTCAGCTCTCTTTCACAAGTACAAGGAGCTGGAACCAACCCCAATGCCCAGTCAACTGATGAGTGAAAGAAAATGGTGGTACAAATCTACCGATGATTCCATGGCAGCAGTTAAAGAAAGAAGGACATCATGAGTATTTGCAGTAATTGGCGTGAGGGTCTAAGAAGATAGCAAAATGCGGAGTGCAAAGTAACACAGTCCCCAAGAAAAAACAATACAATCAAATGTATCCCTCATCTCGTGGATCTAGGTGCCAATTACCACGTTGATTGTATTTCTTTAGTGCAGGCCCCTTGAGCTTATGCCAAGGTAGTTGGAGTGTGACCATATTGGAAACAGAAGAAGAAGAATAAGAGGAGGAGAGGTAAGGAGGAGAGGAGAGGAGGAGGAAGAAGAAGAAGAGAATAAGAAGAAGAGAACTAACAAACAACAACAACAACCAACAACAGCAACAACACAGAAAGTCTGTATCAAAGAAGCTGAACTTAATTGGAACTTCTTGCTGCTCAAACAGTCAACTTCCACATGGATAATTTTGCAAACGACTGAGAAAGAATGAAAAGCCATGTTAGGTCAAAGGATGCATGAACTCTGGTGAGTGTAGGTAGTTAGGTTTAGGGGGACATGGGTCTAGATTGATTAGTAAACAGAATCTTGTACAAAAATATAAGTATAAAAATTATAAAATAAACAAAACAAAAAAGACATCACCTGACTGTGGTCTAACTTCCGACACACAGAGAAAACCACTCATATCCAGAAAATAAAAACAAACAAGAATTTTTAATTAAAAAGAAAACAAAAAAACTGTCAAACTGTAAANAAGGGGCTTGGGAGACAGCTCGGTAGGTAGGAGCACTTGTTCTGTAAGCATGAAGACCTGAAGATCTGAGGGTGAATCCTTAGCATTCACTTAAAAAGTCAGGTATGGCTGTATGATACCTGGAACCTCAGGATTGATGGGAGGGTCAGGAGAATCCCAAGAGTACACTTGAGTGCATTCCCCTCCCCATCTTAACCCCAAGAATCTTTCTTGGCTCCAATATCAGGATACTTAAATAAGGACAGATTTTATTTATTTATTTATTTATTTATTTATTTATTTATTTATTTTGGTCTTTTTGAGACAGGATGGATTTATTTTAAAACTGCTTTTTAGGTAGTTTGAATTGTGGTATAGGAAAAAATGTTGTAAGCTGTAGAGCTATATAAAATTATAATACTTTATTTTTCTTAAAAATACTATTATTTCCGGGTGTGGTGGTGCACGCCTTTAATCCCAGCACTTGGGAGGCAGAGATAGGTGGATCTCTGTGGGTTCAAGTCCGGCCTGGTCTACAGAGCGAGCTCCAGGACACCTGGTACTAAAAGGGAGACCCTGTCTCAAAAATACCAAAAAAAAAAAAATACTATTATTACTTGTCCTAATACATATGAAATATCCTAAAACTCAGAAATATGAGGCAGGAATATCTTTAAGTGTGCAGGGACCAGAGGCTACATAGAGATTTCTATTGTAGACTGAGCTACACAGTGATACTTTGTATTAAAAAGTAAATATAAGAGCTGGTGAGATGGCTCTGTGGTTAAGAACACTAGCTGTTCTTGCAGAAGACCCAGATTCGAATCCCAGCATGCACATGGTGGCTAACAAGTGTCTATACCTCCAGTTTCATGGAATCTGATGACCTCTTCTGTCCTTCCTGGACACTGCATCACATGGCTGCACTTACACACTCGTAGGCATAACACTCATGAATATATAAAATAAAAAATATAATTTAAAAATATATAAAACAAAAATTATATATATAAAACAAGTTATACACACAAATATACAAATACATATTTGTATACATATACACCATATGAAATATAGTTGTCATAGTGGCAGGAAAAAAAAATCATAAATCATTTGTTCTAGTTTGTCTTCCATTGCTGTGACAAAACAATCTGACCAATACCAACTTGGGGAGGAAAGGGTTTATTCAGCTTATATCTCCTGGGCGAGAGCAATCAGCATGATATCTTCTAGCTCCAGCCATTTACCTGCAAAACTCAGGGCAGGAACCTGAAGAAAGAGCTCATGCATTCTGCCAGACATGCTCTTCATCTCTTTCTCAGTCTTTTGCAAAATTCGCCATGTGGAAGTTGACTGTTTTGAGCAGAAGTTCACCAATTCAGTCACTTCTTTGATGCAGTCCTTTCTGTTGTTGTTGTTCTTGTTGTTTCCAATATGCATCACTCCCAACTACTTGGACAAAAGCTCAAGGGGCCATGCACAAGAAATACTTACAAGTAGGTAATTGGCACTAGCATCCACAGATGAGGGATGCCATTTGTTGTTTGTTTTTCTGGGACTGTGTTACTTCACTCAGCATGATATCTTCTAGCTCCAGCCATTTACCTGCAAAACTCATGATGTCTTCTTTCTTTACTGCTGCATGGAACTCCATTGTGTAGATGTACCACATTTTCTCTATCAGTTAGGGAGCCCAAGGCAGGAACTCAGGGCAGGAACCTGGAGGCAGTAGCTGAAGCGCAGGCCATGGAGGAATGCTGTTTACTGGCTTGCTCCCCCCAGTCTGCCCTCTTATACCTTACACAACAACCTGACCAGGGTGGTACCACCCTTAGAGGGCTGGGCCCTCCCACATTGCTCAACAATCAAGACAGTACTCCACAGATTTGGAGAAATGTGGAAGACTTTGGAACTTTGGGCTAGAAAAGCTGTTGACTACTGTAAGCAGAGCTTAACGGGCCATTCTAGTAGAAGCCTGGAAGAAAGCATTGATGCAAAAAATGTAGTTCCAGAGGAAAATAAAGACTTAGGCAGCAACTGAGATATTTAGATAAAGAGTCTGGCAGCATTTTGCCCACAGCCCAAATGCTTGCCTGATGCTAAGTTAAAAAGGAATGGACTAATGTCTTTGGCAGAAGATATTTCTTTTTTTTTATTTTTTATTTTTTTTTAATTTATTTTTGTATGTGTATGAATGTACTGTCTGCATGCAGGTCTGTGCACCCGTGTTGTGCAATGCCGCAGGTCAGAAGAGGGTCTCAGATTCCCCTGGAACTGGAGTTCTCCTGGAATTGGAGTTACAGACGGTTCTCAGCCGCCATGTGGGTGCTGGGGATCGAACCCGGGTCCTCTTCAAGAGCATCGGTGCTCTTAACCACTAGGCTATCTCTCCAGCCCCGGCAGAAGATATTTCAAGACAGCCAAATGTAGCAATGGTGGTGTGGCTATTAATAGTGAATACTGTACAGATCTACAGTGAAGAAGAGCAATGGGTCAGAAAGAAATGCAGATTGTACAGTTTGGATTTGAAAACCCACACTAGGAAGATTAAAGGTGGGGCCAAGGCATGTGAAGGAGAGGTTCCTTTTGATAAGGAGATTAAAATGATTACAAGTAAACAATGGAAAAAGTGAGATTAAAGTGATTAAGGAGGGGCCTCCAGATTTACAAGTAAACAACAGAAACAGTACCTTCAGGGCAAGACCACACCCAGCTAAGCCTCCAATTCTTGAAAGGAAAATACTGAAAGCATTTTCTACTCTAAGAAGTCCAGGGAAGAGAAAATTTGCAAATGTGATTAAAGTAGGACAGAGCCCATCCTGAATTTGCAGCCAAACTTGGCAATTTCATTCACATGGTGCTGGCTTTAGAGGCATGATGGATGCAAGAGTGAAGGGGTTATCAATTCTTCCTCTGCAGTTTGAGAGAGCTGCCAAGGCCAGGCAGAGTGCAGCAGGGGCGTCACTGCATAAAGAAGGCCCTGATAGGCCATTGTGTGAAGCTGTGAATGTGAAGCCTGGTTGGCAGCAGAGACCCCAAGAAGACACTGGAGATGCCAAAGCTGTGAGACATTTGCCAAGGAGAGCTGCATACAGGGAGTGGTGTTAGGACTAAGTCAGAGTTAAGCAACTCTCTAGTTGAAGCAGTTCTGGTAGTTGAAGCAGGTCTGGTTCCCATAGTTACTCCCTCTCACCTTGAGGTATTAGTTCCCAGAACTACCTGAGGTCAGGATGAACGTTCCCAGCCCTGTAGGAGTGCTTCCTACCCCCTAAGAAGCCCATCACTCTCCAAGGGACTTCATGCTGCTAAACACAACCATTGTTTCAAACAAAGGGGTACAGAACAGGTGTACTGATCCAATGAAAGACTGCCTGGTCTGCAACCACCAAGGCCCCCATCAATCAGAGAAAAGGTCACTGTAACCGCAGTGGAAATCCCCTAACTGGGAATAAAAGTGGGAGAGGATCCGACCTCAGGGCCACTGCCCTCCAGTCCCATGGGAGTGTGCTCAGCCTGATGCATCCATCTGTCTCTGTCACTGTCTCTGTGTTGTGCTCTGTACTTTTTCCTTGATGTAATGTTCTTTTATTAAAGCTTTTCCTCCACAGTTTTTGGCCTCTCGAGAGATTCTTTGGTAGAGTGGCATTTCTAACCCAACATCTGGAGGTCACACCGAGATATGCCACTTCCTTGAGGGGTCTCTGGACACCAGCCGGCCTTGGAAAACAAAGCACTTTGAAAGGTACCAAGCTAGCTCCTGTTTTGGTTTCAGTTTTCTGTTTCTGTGGCTCCAGGGCTGCTGCCTTAGAGGAAGGTTGGATGCGACTAGTTCCTCTGGGCATGAGAGAAGGAGGATGCTCCGACTCTCTAGTAGACAAACAGGGGGTTTGTCTGATACTAGACTCAGGGATGGTCTAGTATCCAGGTTTTGGGGCACAGACAGTGGGTCAGGCCCTTCAGTTCTGGTCACGGCAGACAGTCCCTGCCATCTGAGTCCTTTCTGGGTCCTCTGTGTCCTCACCTGGTTCGTTTGATTTGTGGTCTTTGTGTTTTTCTCCTCATTACTGCTTTTGTTTCTGTACTTCTGTACTTCAAATCTAACATGGGACAACCTACTTCTAATCCCCTACTCCCCTCTCCCCTGTGCAGGCAAGCATGCACACAAAGGGCCCATGCTGCAAGCTCCAAGCAGCTAGAGCTGTTACTGCTCCACTCCCCTAGAAATACAAGATCCATCATAGTAAGATGCCAGGCAGCTGGCCCTCCTTAACAGGACTGTTAGTTAAGGTGGAACAGGCATTTAATGAAATCAACCCAGCATTTGGAGGCTTTGAGTACAAAAGTGTTTTAATGGACTTAACTAAAAAATGTCTTAAACTCTAAATGATTGTGTGTAAATGTGACAATGAAAACTTTATGGTTCCACAGTTCTGCACAGCCAAGGTGTGCAGCAGACCAGAAAACAAAACTTTCTGTGCCTTGACATCAAGTTATTCTATGAGATTTTAAGAAGAAAAAGGGAATCTCTCATTATATTAAGTCACATGTTGGTGCAAGCTCTCTGTGTGTTAACCGTTTTCCCATGTGTCTGAGATTCATGTCATGTGTGTTCTTCTGTGTTGGTTTCTGTTAAAAGTGGCCACTTCAAAGTTCTTTCATTCTGTATTGTGCACACAAATTAAGTTTACTTTTAGCATGCCTCTTAAACTTTTTCAAAGGCCTAATTTGAACCCGGGTTCCCAAGGTCCTACAGAGAAAAATTCTAAACTGGTTATCTAAAGGTTTTATTTGTTATCTGTTAAGACTGGATTTGATCTCCAAATTAAACTGTTTTAAATTTGCGGTATTCTAACTTCAGTTTCCTTTCAACTTGTTTTCCAGACCTCTGAAGACCTGATTTTTAACCCTTATGGTTAAAACAAATGTCTGTTTTCATTTCTCTTACTTAGCCAGGCTTTTGACAGCTGTGCCACCATAAACAGTGACACATGGCTTCCCCTGGATGCCTGTAGACTGCAGTTTCTTCCCTCAAATGAAACAGTCTAAAATGTTTTTTGGTATTGTTCACTGCTTAATTGTCTTGGTTTTGTACTGCCTTGGTAGGACTGAATGTTTCCTGACACCTTATTCTTTAGCTTGTTCCTTGGTGAAACTGTCTTTAATTATTGTATTGTGACTTTAGTTATGGCTAGCCTTCAGTACAAACTGGATATATAATTCTGTTTTTCATCACTTGTTAAAATATTTCAATAAGTTCATGGTTTTTAAACCAAAGGTGTAAAACTTCAATGACAGCACAATAGGAAAAAGTGTATTAGTCACCTCAGCCTTGGGAATGCAATTGGGGCTGTATGCTTTAAATGACATCTCTGAAGAATGAAAACATGTCTGACAACAAGGTATGTGAGTCTGTTCAATACAAACACTAGGATCCTGGTGTTTGTATTGAACAGACTCACATACCTTGCTGTCAGAATCTCTTGTATAGCCAGGCGTGGTGGTGCACGCCTTTAATCCTAGCACTTGGGAGGCGGAAGCAGGCGGATCTTTGTGAATTCAAGACCAGCCTGGTCTACAGAGTAAGTTCCAGGACAGCTGGGGCTACAGGGCAACCCTGTCTCGAAAAGACAAAAAAAAAATCTCCTGTATAAATGTATGGATAAATGTGTATCTATGTGGATGATACTGTTAACAACTCTGTAATAAACTTACAGCATATTAGGAATCTATTAGACTATTGGTAGATAGTATATGGTGTTTTCTCTAATGTGTGTACATCTGTGTAAGATAACAATATATGTCTGTGCCTCTGTTCAGTACAAACTTTATAGACTGTCATCACCAAAATTAAGTTTTAAAACCTTATGTATGAGTGTGGGTATAAAGTACTGTTCACTTTTAAAAATTCTATAATGTGGTTATAGCACATACAAGAAATTGTGTTCCAAGGCTGGAGATTCTCAGTACTATGCAACATGTGGACACTCTGTAAAAATTGATTTTATGACTACCAATCAGTTTGATATTCAAGGGTAAAATAAAAGTTATTCAAAAGTTTTAAAAAATTGTCTTAGACCTGAGTATTAAATAGGTCATTTGGGTTTCAGAGGTTCAAACTGCCCTTTGAAGGTTTGCTTGTTTGTTTGTTTATACTGTTTGTCACCCCCCTTAAAACAGTTTAAAATTAATTGAAAAACATAAGTCAATAAATTTTTGAGGTAAGGTAAAAAAAATGGTTAGAAAAATTAATGCACAATTTCTTAGTGAATAAAGGTGTAGCTGTTATATAAAATATCCAAATTCACATTCTGGTATTTTAAAAACAGCTCATGTGAAAAACTATGTCATGTTAATGGGTAACTGATGAATTTTGAGAACACTGCACATTTTTGTTAACCAAAATTTTTTACTTTGTAACTTATGCAGCTTGGCAAATGCTTTTGATCTGATGGAGTTAATATAATGAAATAAAATTTGGGGGAAACTTTAGGTCCTTTAAATAATTAATAATCATTAGCTACATCTTGATAAAAGTGTTTATTCTGGTTTGCTTACAAAATGCTACAGTTGGCAAAAATAATAAACAAAGTATTAACACCCTATGGATACAGAGGATTAGTAGAATGAACATTTGATAAAAAAATCACTTGGTAAGGATTATAAACTCTATTTTGTGCTTAAAGTGAAACATACTTTTTGTTTTCATTAAATGTGTAGCAGATATAGTTTTTAGTTTCTTGTATGTTTATTGTGACCTGCTGTTGGTACATTAGCTTCTATAACTCTGCTATGTATCTGTTATACTTGGCACATGTTACTTTTAACACTTTTAAGAAATATTAGGTTTCATTTCTGGGGACCACATGAGAACAGTCTGAATGAAACCAATTCTGGTGAGCTTGATTTAAGCATTTCCTGCCTTCTGTAGGTGTGCCCTCCCCTCCTTTTTCTTCTCAAAGCTGAAATTTAAAATCTGGGGACAAGTAACGTGGCCATCATTTAAGATAGTCCTAGAACGTATTGTTTTTAGTCTCTTTATTATCTTGGGTTTGTGTCCTGGACTATGTTGAAGAACAGATTGTGTGCTTTACTGGATAGGTTTAATGCCAACTTGACACACCTGAGCTAAGAAACCTCAATAAATGCCTTCATTGGACTGGCCTGAGCCCATTGTGGGCAATGCCATCCTTGGCCAGATATTTCTATAGTGTATACAATAGGTTAAATGTAAGCCAGCAACACAAGCCAGTAAGCAGCAGCCCTTCCTAGCCTTTGCTGTAGTTACTACCTTCAGGCTCCTGTCATGAGCTTTCACTATTAGTCAGAATGTTGCAACAGCAATTAAGAATTTATAAAGAATATTTAAGTCAATCTTCTTTTATTCAACTGACCCTCTTGGAGGTTTAACAACCATACTTAAAGCTCCAATCTGATTTGGTAAAAGGGATTTAAAAGGACAATATTTTGGCCCTTACCCTCTAAGGTCAACTTAAGTCCTAGGGTCCTGCATCAGCACCTTTGTACATGTCCTGTGGCAATGAGTCACCAGTCATCCTGAGCCAGGGAGGTCTTGGAGATTCACTTAAGTGGACTTCTGGTCAGTGTCCAGTCAAAGAAGGAAAGTCAGTATAGAGGAGGAACTCCTCACACTTCAAAGGGAAGCTCTGGTCAAGCAAGACCTGATTTTGTCCTCACATAGATGGAACTGGTGAAAAGAGCCAGACACAAGGTCTGAATGACCCTTAAGGACCAGAATCTCAACTGACCTTAACACCAAAACTAATTTAATTTATCTGAGCTAACTGTGTGGTTTTAAATGCCCCAACAGGAAATTATGGTCAAAGAAATACCTTAGAGATAGGTAAAAGATCTACTGTACCATGCCAAGAAAATAACTCAAAAATAGATTAAGCTGGGCTGGAGAGATGGCCTAGTGGTTAAGAGCACCGACTGCTCTTACAGAGGACCCCGGTTTGATCCCCAGCACCCACATGGTGGCCGAGAACCGTCTGAAACTCCAATTCCAGGAGAACTCCAGTTCCAGGGGAATCCGAGACCCTCTTCTGATCTCCACGGCGTTGCACGACACAGGTGTACAGACTTGCATGCAGACAGTACATTCATACACATACAGAAATAAATAAAATTAAATTAAAAAAATAGATTAAGCTGGCTCTCATTCTGGAGCCCTGAGTATTAAAAAGAGTTTTTTGAAATTCCTCAAAATAGAGTAAAGGTCCTCTTTTCCTCTGGAAATTCTAGACAGGGACCCTCCAATCACTAATACACCCAGTAGGCCCCTTGTTGGTACTGTGAAATCTGTGCACTGGTACACTCACATAATACTTAACCAGCTTGTCTTTTCAGTTGCAGAAAAACTGTACACTAACTTCTGGCCACGACTGATCTGGACCAAAATACCTGGCAACTAGAACAGCCAAGATGGGAGACCGGATTCTAACCCTCCAGCCTGACACTTGTTCCCTCAAGACTTCGTCCCTCCTCAGCTCTGAAGCAGATACAGAAGAGGGAACAGCATCCCATTCCCTTATAATCAAAAGACTGGAATGTTAGGTCTGAGTTTCCCAAAATTCCAAGGGACACACAGGTGTCTACTTCCTCTAGAGTCTGTCAATCTTATGACCTCTTCCCCTTACCTGAGGTCCCACCCAGGCCCTATAAAGGAATATATCTTAGTAGCCATCTTGTTAGCTGACCGCTACCAGGTGTCCCCTCAGTTAACTTTGTAAAGGAAAGAATCTCTGCAGTCCAGCTCATAGTCATTGGCCCCTTTACTACAGATGAGTCCATGATTTGACTCATGATCCTAACTCAAAGGGGGGAATGTTAGGACTAGGTCAGAAAGAGTTAAGCAACTCTCTAGTTGAAGCAGTTCTGGTAGTTGAAGCAGGTCTGGTTCCCATAGTTACTCCCTCTCACCTTGAGGTATTAGTTCCCAGAACTACCTGAGGTCAGGATGAACTTTCCCAGCCCTAAAGGAGTGCTTCTTACCCCCTAAGAAGCCCATCACTCTCCAAGGGACTTCACGCTGCTAAACACAACCATTGTTTCAAACAAAGGGGTACAGAACAGGTGTACTGATCCAATGAAAGACTGTCTGGTCTGCAACCACCAAGGCCCCCACCAATCAGAGAAAAGGTCACTGTAACCGCAGTGGAAATCCCCTAACTGGGAATAAAAGTGGGAGAGGATCCGACCTCAGGGCCGCTTCCCTCCAGTCCCATGGGAGAGTGCTCAGCTCGATGCATCGATCTGTCTTTGTCACTGTCTCTGTGTTGTGCTCTGTACTTTTTCCTTGATGTGATGTTCTTTTATTAAAGCATTTCCTCCACAATTTTTGGCCTCTCGAGAGATTCTTTGGTAGAGTGGCATTTCTAACCCAACAGTGGTACCAGCCTAAGGAAGAGATCCATGTTGTATGCAATCCTGGAAGAGCTGAGCCATCTAATCCCTTTGGAAATAAATTCCCAAAAG
>VZQC01012466.1:936455-972907 GCA_009823505.1 Rhizomys pruinosus | reverse complement strand
AAAAAAAAGAAAATACATTGTTTCATAAACTTTGTTCTAAGCATAAAGTACAAGCTCTAAGCCATAAATTTGATGCTGAGAAAGTAACAACTGAATAAGGATATGGTGTTTTTATAACAAAGCATATATGAATCAAGGTTATATGGGGATGGCTTTATATAGTAGAAGTAGGAAATGAGAAATTGATAAATGCCTCAAAATTTTAGTTATACAAAGTGAGCAAACCTTGAGAACCTAATGTACAACATGGTAGCCATAATGAACAATTTCGTAGGGTATGTTTGGACCATTCTAAGAGGGCTGATTTTAGAAAATGGTAACAAAGTTACATAGTGACTGACTGATTGATTGATCTATAAAGATTTTATGACCAGAAACCTCAGAATTTGCCTCTGCAATTCTTTAAGGCGAAATAGTCTGATACTTGATAATATAATATTTAAGGAAACTTTAGAAATCTTAATTAGCTTAAATGACAACTGTGTGTGTATAGTTTCAATGTTGTTTGATTTGGAAACATGTTTAATAACACTTGTTAAATTAAAAAAAAGAAAATCATTTTTAGTAGAGATAATCCAGATGTATGAAGGACTTTAAGAAAAAAAATCACCAAGTAGGCAAGGTATTTTACTGTTTTCAGCCAGAATATTGTTCCCAGGGAATATAAAAAAAAGTAAGACACAATTCTGAGATTCACATTATTTATATCTTGAAAATCTTCTCAATTTGGGTAACTGAAATAAGTAGAATTCTCACCCATTAAGTGCTATTTTATAAAACTATGTGGTTGGCTAGATGGATACCTTTACCTATCTTTCAGGAATCACCTTAATTTTTAGGCTCTTTGTCTATGTAATTACTCCACTGTTCATTTGAATAGGCTTATATCATGGTGATTTCCTTTCACAGGATAAGTTAAAGTGACTCATTGCTCTCCGCATTCTATATCTACACAAAGATGTTCCCAACTTGACGTACAAGTAACATCGATAATGACTTGCTATGCTTCTAACATTATTTAAGACCACATTATTTAAAAAAAGACTCATAAACTATCAAATACTGACTTAAAATGTCTTAATACGATGTGTCCATTTTCCAGAATTTTAAATTATTGAATAAGTTTGAATTTGAGAATATGTATTAATCAAATCTAAGGATGGCTAACCAATTTGGTTCAATAAGTTGTTAATAGTGCATGGGAGAGCTAAGTCCATCAAAGTTTTAAAAGGACAAAATACTCTGTAACAGGTAGATACTTGTATTTGCTCTTCTTCTGGGCCCCACTAATGCAAACCAAAAGTTGTAGAAGTTCAAATAAAGGCAGAAAATATGCCATTTCATTAAACACAAGGAAAGATGTTATTTTTCAATTCACTGTTCCATACTTAGGACAGCTTAAATGAGTGAATGCAGATTTATGTCGCCACAGAACATGTGGGTTTTGTTCTGAGCTCCCTGGAAAGATCTACAGGCCACATGTCTATCAGACACAGTCAGAATGTGACACAAACAGTTAACCCAAGCCAAATCAGGGCTACAGCACCGTGTGTCCTAGTTTTGAAAATTCTGCAGCATCAGTGAATTAAACAAAAGCTATGTTCATCAGTGGAAGAGTTTATAACACAGCTTTTCTGTATTTGTATCTGGTTTTTTTTTTTTTCTTGTGATACTGGGGTTTGAACCTTGGGCCTTGCCTATGCTACGCAAGCCTTCCATCACTAAGCTACACTGTTAGCCTGTGATTTTTGTTTTGTTTTGTTTTTCCCCCTCCTTTTATTTTTTTATTTTATTTTTTAATTTTTATTTATTTCTGTATGTGTATGAATGTACTGTCTGCATGTAAGTTTGTGCACCCATGTCGTGCAATGCTGCGGAGGTCAGAAGAGGGTGTCTGATTCCCCTCGAACTGGAGTTCTCCTGGAATTGGAGTTTCAGATGGTTCTGAAACTGGTTGCTGGGGATCGAACCCGGGTCCTCTGTAAGAGCGGTCAGTGCTCTTAACCACTAGGCCATCTCTCCAGCCCCTTTCCCCCTCCTTTTAAAGCCGAGTAATCATTCTACTATTTTATACAAAACTACCCAAAATATAAGTGATAGAAGTCACATAGACTCATAGAAGCTCAGTGAACTGGTTTGAAGCACATGTCATATACTTAATCTGCCGTTCATGATATTAGTTTCTGTACTGACTCCCAGGCAGTGGGCGACCTGAGCACAGGCAGTTTCTTTTAGGCAATTCAGCTCATGATCAATCTGTATTAACAGGAGAAGAGTGGCTCTCCACTGCTAGACTTTATGGGCAGTAAATTAAATATTCCTGACCAAAGCCAAACCAAGGTTTAATATCAGGTCCACTTAGATGTATTGACAGTTTAAAACTTTGAGTAGAATGTGAATGAAGTTGACAGATTAATTGCCCTCAGAGGAGCACAGACATCCAGCCTCAACCGCACACATCTTGTTGCTATTTTTGATCCAGAGACACAGCTGATAAGAATAAGAGCTCTGTGTGTTTTCTCTGTCCCAAAATACTTTAATCACTGAAACGTAATGGACACAGCATTGTTCCTTTTGTCAGTAATTGTCTGGGGATGTTCTTCATTTTAACATGAAAGTGATACCTTAGAAGCAGAAAGGGAGGGGTGAAGTCAGTAAAATGCACCCAGAGCCACTGGTTTTAATTTGTGCACATTTCTGTTTGAATTTGTGATGCTGAGACCTCCAGATGGAAAAAGAGAAAACATAATTATATGAAGAGAGAGGAGCAAGGGAGGGATGGGGGAGAAAGAGAGGGAGAGAAACAAATAAGTAAACAAAGAGAAAAACGGCTGACAAAAGCTAAAAGGCCTTGCATAAAAACCAACAATTACCGGAGCCACTCTCTTCCCCACCCACAAAAGCTATGTTCTAGCGGCACTACAGCACAGCACCACAACCAACTTATTCAGAAGTTACTCACTATAAGCATATTTAAGAATCACATGTATAATTATGGTAGCATATATTTTTTCAAATCTAGCATAAGAAACAAAATCAATGTTCTTTATGATAGCCACAGTTAATTTTTGCTTAAGACATAACTGGAGGCCACAAAGTAGGTACAGTTTACTAACCAGAAGTAACAGGATTTGATATGGGAATAGGACGTGCTCATTCAGCATCCACCAGAATCTCTATCATGCTTCCTTTTCTCTGTCAAATGTTACAATGAAACCTGTGTCTTCTGCTTCAGATAAGTATAAATGTATTTTGTGTTTTTCAATTAACTAGGAGATAATTTCCATCATTTGAAATATTTATGTTAGAAAAGCTGAAAAATATGGTTATTTTTATGATTTGTTTAATTTCATGTGTGTATGAGTGTTTTGCCTACATGTATGTAAGTGCACTTGTGTCATGAAATGCCCATGGAGCTCAGAAGAGGGCATTGGATCTCCTGGGATTGGATGGGTGTTAGCTGCCACGTTGGTGCTGGAACAAAACCCAGGTTCTCTGCCATCCCATCTCTCCCTTAAGCATCCATCCCTACATCCACATCCACAATCCCCTACACACAAGTAAACAGATTCGATTTTAAAGTACAGAATTTCACAGACAGCACTGAATCAGCTGGATAATCACGGTTTTGTATAGTGAAAGGCCTTCTCCCAGAATGCCACTTCCACTTGTCAACCAAGAACAGAAGGCTTATGTCTTGTCTAAATCTCAGGATCAGAGGGTTTCATGAGAGCTCAGTCCCACAGCTGAATGTGGGGTTAACTTTGGATAACTAGTATTTTAGAGCTGTCTCCATCCAGATATGGTCAGAACTTTACCTTAAAACATAGTAATTAATGTTTTTCAGAGGGAATATATTATATGTTTTCCATAGCCAAAGCATATATGAACTTTCACTTAAATAAAATTTTAGGAAAACATTACTGTCGTTGTTGTGAAATAACATAGAGCGCCCACTTCTAAATGAATTCTTTCCACTGCAGTTGACCAAATGATTTCAAACATTCTGATCCTAGTCCTCTCTTGGTAAGTCTGTGCCCACTCTAGGCCATGGCCTTGCCTTGTAGATTTCTCTACCATTCTGTTAATGCCTGTGTGCCAACTATGTTTCATTAAAAAATAAAAGAAAAAGAATTCTTGTCATTTTCATTTTTTGTTATGACAACATCTATCTATTTAGGTGTGAGTTCCATTTACTGGCTTCTGCTGGGAACTCCTTTAATCATGCTTTGAGTTTACTTACTTGACAGTATTCTATTTATTACATAAGTACTACTGAATATATTTTCATAAAGAATTATACAACAAATATTAACAATAAAATGATATTAGCTGATTTTGAACTTCCTTATGTCAAGTACTATGTTAAATACTTATGTATTTTATCTCAGCTTTTAGTGTAGTTTCTGGGAGCTCATGACTTGAAAACTGGGAGTTAAAGCTGAGCTTTAGCACTCTACCTTCCTTGACATTTACCTCTGCTCTCCAAGCCTCCACAACTCCACAGTGATTCTCACCTTGGACCAGTCACCCATTCGCCACACGTAGCATTTTGAGTAATCTTCACAGTCTTCGGCCTCCCTGGGTCTGGTGGAGAGGACACATTTCTTTCTTGGGTTAGTACACCGCACAGTCCGATGACGTACACCTTTGCCACATTTGACTGAGCACTGAAAGACAATGTTAGAGGATTTGGATAGAGTTTGTGATTACTATATACCAATAACAGATTAAGGCATGTTCAATAATGGCTTCTATCAGCTCTCATGAAAGCATCATGTACATACAAGTCAGTTAAAAGAATAAGGGTTGGGGTTGGAGAGATGGCACAGTGGTTAAGAGCACTAGCTGGTCTTGGAGAGGACCAAGGTTCTGTTCCCAGCACCCAAATGGTGGCTAAGAAACATCCAATCAGGAGATCCAACAACCTCTTCTGGCCTCTGTGGACACTGCACATACAGGGGCAGTTACATACATGCAGGCAAAGAGTCATACAGCCAGTGCTCTTAACCACCAATGCATCTTTCCAGCCCTGAACCAATAGCATTTTAGATGTAGCGCATGTTCCACAAAGTCACATTTGTCTCAGATCTTATAGTTAGCATTCGAGCATTAAAGGACTACACACTGTGATCTGCTATTTTAGAAATTTATATTTTTACATTTTATAATTGAAAGAATTCTGATCCATAAATTTTCTCTAGACTGAGCCAGTTCAATTTGATATGACATTCATTTAAAAAAAAACATTAGGAATGAAAATAAAGTTACTGAATAGCAAGTCACAAACTCTAAAAGCAAATTGGGTTATTTGCTAATATGGTTGTTATTAGGTTGAGATAGATAATATTTAGAAATGAATTATCTAAGTCTCTTCAAGCTTACTTTTAAAAGAAGAGCTAGTCATTTAAGACTATTTCCAAAGTTGGGTGTGGTGGTGCACGCCTTTAATCCTAGCACTTGGGAGGCAGAGGCAGGTGGATCTTTGTGAGTTCAAGGCCAGCTTGGTCTATATAGCGAATTCCAGGACAGCTGGGGCTACAGGGAGACCCTGTCTCGAAAAGACCAAAAATTAAATAAAAGACTTATTTCTTAGCTATCATTTTCTATCATATGTAATACCCTGAAGTTATGTAGATGTATGATTTTGCTGTGTATACATGATGTGGTCTTTACACATGTGCATAATGTTAGTGTGTGTGTATGTGTGTGTGTGTGTGTGTGTGTGTGTGGACCCATGCATTTACACACTAAAATGCTTCAAAGACTTCATTAAATGTATGTAATAAGTGGCATATACAATTATATAAGGATATGTATAATGACAATGTATCACTGTGGATTCGTATGGGAATGCACCTGTGTTGGCCTCATGACAAGCTATGAAGTATTTGTGGTGTACTGAGTTAGTCTGGCATTAAATCGAATCTCTACTACTTATATATATTTTGAATAAACTAATTCTTCTGAATTATTTTACCCTTGTTATAAAACAGTGGAATTATTAAGTTCCATGCATTGATGCTTATATATAAATAATAGTCTAAATATGAAATAAAATCTCATTCCTTGCACATATAAAATAACTGATAAATGTTAATTTTTCCTTCTTTAACTTTTTAAAGTTCAGGCCATGCAAGGAGTCAAATGTATACTTTAACATGTGCCTCCTCGAGAGTAAGTGCAGTGTACACACACACACACACACACACACACACAAACACACAAACACACAATCCAGATTCTTAAATGTACATGAAATGTGCTCTGGATTACATTTATACCTTTGAATTTTCAGATTTTCAAAACCAACTGTATTCCCTTTCTTACCAGCAAAGTTAATAGACAGTACTACACATAAATTGTTAAGCAAAAAGATTTGGACATGGTACAACATAGTTTTGTACAAACAAGGGGCAGGGGGGAGTCAGCCGCAGTGTGCTCCCACCTCGGACCACACTCCTGCCTCCCACACTGTCATGCAGTCCTGGCCCTCACAGCGCTGGGCAGCAGCAGGCTTGGGCCCTGCGCAGTCCCTCTCCCAGGCTCGGACAAGGGTTCCGTTGTTCAATTGCTGGGTGCAGGCCACCTGCCTGCTCTGCATTCCTTTCCCGCAGGTTCGAGAACAAGCGGTCCATTCTGTCATCATCCACCTACAAGAGGGCAAAAGTCACTGGAAGGAAAGGGAAAGATGTCTACTTTCCTGTTACTCCTAGCTTTAGAGTTAGCAGAGTTACGGTAATTTGTCGATTTTACTCAAATTCTAATTAGCTCCAAATCACCTTGCTATCTCATAATTCTTACCACTGTGTCCTGTTCCTGTTCAACCCTCATAGTGCCTGTGAGACTCTGCTCCTGGTCTTCTGCTTGCTAACTTCCTGCCCATCACAGAATACCTTTGAACATAAAATTGCTTGTCTTGGAATTATTCCTATTCTTTCATTTTAAATGTTCGGAAAAGCCCTAGTGAGGAACCACGACTCTTGTGGGGTACAGGAAACTAGAGGCACTCAGAGTTTTAATAACTCTCCATATTTGGAGGCATACTCTCCAGACAGGGCAGCATAAGCTTCTTCAACCTAGCCACTGACAAACTCTGATGAGATAACAGACATGAATTTGTCAACACAATGTCATTTTAGTGGTCCTCAGAACTTGAATAAATTTTTTCATTTTAACTGATTCAAGCACTCAGTCAACATGCACATATTGTAATTGATGAAGTGTTTTTTATTCCATATGAGAACCAGGGTGGCAATAAGTATCTATGCTACCACCAGGTAATGACTTGAGCCAGGTATTACATGCTGACCAATTTGATTTCAGTACAGAACTAAGGCCTATGCTGGAGAGTCAGTCTCCCCTTCCCCATATTATAATCCTCCTTGTTCTCATGAAGAGAGTTAGCAACATGCTCCATGATGATGTGAAGTGAGGAGAATGAGCAAGGCACTATGAGACAGCACGACGCCACCCTGCAAGGGCCATACTATTAAACAGCTTCGACACTGAGACCGTCTATCTGGTAACTGAGATGACTCCTAAGTGACTAACTAGGAAGGTAACAGTGGTGGCTTGGAAATGTGAGACCAAAGGATGATTTACATACCTGCTTTAATCACACTACTAGAATAGCATGACATTGAAAACTTATGGATCTACAGAATTACCAAGAGTCAACAAGATGGCTCAGCAAGCCCGCCATCAGGCCTGATATGGCCTCACTCCCCAGGACCCACCTGACGGAAAGAGAGAACTGACCCCTCTAGGCTTTCCCCTGACCTCCACACACTGCAAGAACACATACACACCCAAAATATAAGAATAGCTAGACAATGCCATTTAACATTTTCTGTTGCAGTTAACTACCGGTAAAATGAAATTGCACAGTGTGAAGTCACAAAAAGGGGCCAGTATTGTATATAACTCTAGATGCCACACCATGCATATGGAGGTCACAGGACAGATTCCTGGAGTCATTCCCTCCTTCTGCCATGTGGGCCCCAGGGGCTGAACTCAGATGGCCAGGTTTGATGGAAGCACCCATACCACTGTGCCCCATAAGGTGATTCCGTGTCAGGAAGAGTAACCTGTACAATGTGAGTAGAAATTAGAACCATTTTCTTCTAATGTGATGTAGAAGTGGGAGACAAGAAGGATGCACTCTGCCAGCAGGTCTTAGAAAAGTTTTCTGTGATGGTCCTTACCAACTGCCCATGCTTCTTCCTCCTTTTTGACATTTTGTCTAACCTCATTGACACTGCTTCTTCGTGGTTCATATATACAGCCTCCCTGTCCCACGGAGGAAAGATAGCAACCTCTAACAGACAGAAAACACTTCTAATTCCCTGCTACAAAAATTTCTCTTAGAATTCAAGTTACACTTTAAAATTATTCATATGATTAAGGCCCCTCTTACAGGTAGATGAAGGCATCGAATGAGCAATAACTATGGTAGTCTTTTCACTCCTTCAAAGACCAAGCCAGGAAGCGAACAATATACTTTTGCTTTAAATTGAAGCTCACTCAAAGTTCTTAATGTCTCATTAAAAGCTAGTCCTTTCAAAAGGTACCAAGATTATACTGGACATAAAATTGAACGGTGTTTTAAAGTTATGAATATTTCATAAAAGAATTTAGCATTTTAATACATACTAAAAGGGATACAAAAATAGAAAAAGAAATCTCTGTAATTGTGGTAAGTGTAAGAATCCAGGTTCTTTTTTAACATGAAAAAGGCCAGTGGTTCTACTTGTGTGTCTGTGTGTCTGTCCAGTACTAAGTGGAAAGGACTCGGGATCTGCCTGATGACATTCAAGACTGTACATGTTAGCTTACTCTGTTGGACTACATCATTAAAAGGGCTGCACTCAGTGTGAGGTATGTGGAATGCATATTAATGTTCTTTCTTTGGCAAATTATATTCAAATCATGCTTGTATTCTTTTACAGGCTTATATCCTCATGTGCAATTAGGATTTTCAGTGCAGAAGAAAACAAATTAAGAATCTGCCTTTAACAACTTAAAAGCATCAAATCTATTGTAAAGCAAGCCTGAAATCTCAACATTGTAAAGGAATGAAAGATTTTCCAAAATAGAGTAAGTTTCCATAACATGGAATGAACCAAATCTGCAGGGATTAGTAACTGCATTTTATAACAAGGTGGAAACAGAGAGCAAAGAATTGAGGAGAAACCAGGAACTGAATATTTAATCTAGATAACACTAATGTATAAAGGGGCTGGAGAGATGGCTCTGTGGTTAAGGGCACTGGATGCTCTTGCAGAAGGCCTGGGTTTGAGTCCCAGTACCCACATGGTAGCCAATAACTCCATAATCCCAGTTCCAGGGGACCTGAGACTTTCTTCTGTCCTCTGTGGGCATTGCATGATGCAGGTATACTTACATACATACAGGCAATACACTCATACATGTAAAATAACAATAATTTAAAAAATATAAAAGAGATTATCTAGATAGAACAGTGAAATCAAGGTAGCTGTCAGTTTGTTTCTCCTGCCACATACTCTCCCATTCTCTTCGCTGTAGTAAAGAGGTGTCAGGAAGGTCAGTTGCACAGGGCCACAAAGCTACACATTCCTCACACGCCTGAGCTGTCAAGTGTCTAAATTCACCATAATTCCATGGCAAAAGCTGTTATGAGGAGTGAGATGAATTCTCTGAGTTTCCAATGCACCTGTGCCACCACAAGTTCCTGATTGTGAGATAAGTAAACTTTCTTTTCATTCTTTGTCAAACTACCACTCAACAGGTTTAGGACTCTTGACACTAGAGCTGAGTCTCACCTAAGCTGAACCCTCATTTCTATGGGAAAGCAGATAGATTTTTAGGCCCTGTAACAGAAGTTAACTAAGCACCCATGTTGCTAGTCTGCTTCAAGAATGCACTCAGAATCAATTCCTTCTATCTACTCCACCTTTGGGTTTCTGATTCCTGGCCTTTGCTCTTTCTCCCATCCTATGAAACAGGTCAGGAATCTGGTGGCCCGATATCAGGAACTGAGCAATTTGTCTAGAGGCATTCGGGGAAGAAGTGAGGAACTGGCATAGGAATGGGAGGTCGGCATGGGCCCTGCTGCTCTGCTGCGCCGGGGTCTGGCCAGGCATCCTTGGTCTTTTTCTTTCTGGCAAGTTCTAACATCTCATACCAGACAATTTGGGAAGCAAATAGCTAAATTTAAATAAACAACTATATAAAAAACAAACAAACAACTATATATATACATATATATAATTGGTCTTTTTCAGTCAGGGTTTCCCTGTAGCTCCAGCTGGCCTGGAATTCACTATGTAGACCAGGCTGGCCTTGAACTCAGAGACCAGCCTGCCTTTGCCTCCCAAGTGCTGGGATTAAAGTTGTGCACCTCCACACCCAGCATAAACAATTGTTTCTGAAGAGATGCCTTGTACTTTCTACTTACACTTAACATTTAACCACTTACATGGGGCTTGTTTTTACACTAAGAAGAACTTAGCTATAAATTGTGACCTTACTTTCTCACACCTTGCTTTTTTCAACGTTCACACAAATACTGCCGTGTAATGCTATGAAGAAAAAGTGCTTTCAGTAGCACTCTGAGTAGGTGGTAAAGGACGGAGGTGGCAGGATGACCAGAGCACTGTCACCTTGTCTGGCAGGGTTGCTCATTGCATTTCCGAATCTGTGGCTCCGGCTTGGTCAGATACTTGCATTTCTTGTTGTCCACAATGCTAACATTCCTGCTCGTGATTTTTGAGCAGGACACTGTTGTCTTTCTTTCTCCTGCAGAGAGCAAATAAACATGATGGGATGTTACTACTACTATGCAAGAGGGGCTCTTTTTTTGCTCATATGAGTATACTGAACAATTAGTCATGTAATTTTTGTTTTTTTTGTCTTTTCGAGGGAGACCCTGTCTTGAGACCCTAGCCCCAGCTGTCCTGGAATTCACTCTGTAGACCAGGCTGGCCTTGAACTCACAAAGATCCGCCTGCTTCTGCCTCCCAAGTGCTAGGATTAAAGGCGTGCGCCACCACGCCCGGCCTAGTCATGTAATTTTTTAAAAAAATGTGTTACTTATGTATTACTATGACAAATACTAAAACCACTATTAAAATCAAACTGTGTTAGTTTACAGACTAGAGTTGCTTAATCTAATTTAAATAATGGTAGTTTGGCAACTACATCACAAAAAGGACAAACTAGAAAGTTTTTGCTGAATATATATGAACTCACAGAATAGATGTCTTTTCAGTTCCTCAGAAAATGCCTAATATTAAAAGGAAATTATAAAAATGATTTATCCCTAAATTTTTCATCTTTGTAGCTACTAGCCTGTGGAGACCATTTTCTGTATGTAATAAATTAAAACCTCAGGTGTTTGTGACTCTCTAGGATTTATGTGAACATCAGTTGAAGGTGATAGTGCTGAATATTATTATAATGATTTTAAGATAGTTATGCTTACCAAGAGAGAATAAAAAAACCTTTTAGGTATCACTGTATCAAGAAATGCAGCTGGGCGTGGAGGCAGACACCTTTAATCCCAGCATTTGGGAGGCAGGGGCATGAGGATCTCTGTGAGTTCCAGGCCAGCTTGATCTACATAGTGAGCTCCAGGACAGCAGGAATGACAGGGACACCCTGTCTCCAAAAGGGCCCATAGCAAAAAAAAAAAAAAAAAAAAAAAAAAAAAAAAAATCCAAAACAAATAAAAAAAAATCATGTGGTGCTTTAATGATGCTCTAAGAAAACATGAAGAGAACTAGAACATTTCTGTCTAGAACACAGCAAGGAAGCTCAGGTCCTAAGTTTTAGGTCTTTTGGAGTTTGGCCCTATTTTGCTTATTTCATTATTTACAAATAATATAATCAGGAAAAACATATTATTGAAGCACAGACACATTGTACCTATAAAAAATAAAACGAAAATATGGAAATGTTTAAAAATAATATAATCCTTCCTCCATTGAGGTTTTCTTGCCCCTTTGTCAAATATGAGGTGTCTGTAATTGTATGAGCTCAAGTTTGGATCTTCAATTTTGTTCCATTGGTCAACAGGTCTGTTTTTGTGCCAGTACCAGGCTATCTTTATGACTATGGCCCTGTAATATAGTTTGAAGTCTGGTATAGAGATCCCTCCCTGAGCTCTTTTTTGCTCAGGGTTGCTTTAGCTATTCACACAAAATCCGTGGGATAGTTTAAAAAAGCAGTCTTGAGAAGGAAATTTATAGCCCTAAGTGCCCACATCATAAGAAAAAAAAAGGGAACAAATAAATGATCTAACACTGCAGCTAAGAACACTTGAGAGACAACAACAAATGAACCCTAAACCCAAGAGACAGGAAGAAATAACAAAAATCAGAGCACAAATCAATGATATAGAAACAAAGAAAACAATACATAGAATCAATGAATCCAAAAGCTGGTTCTTTGAAAAGATAAACAAAATAGACAGACCTCTAGCCCAGTTAACCAAAAATAAATAAATAAATAAATAAATAAATAAATAAATAAATAAATGAGACAACAACTCCAAATCAATAGTATTTGTGCTGAAATGGGAAATATCACAACAGAAAAGAAAAGATCCAGACAATCATATGGGAATACTTCAAAAACCTATACTCCACTAAATTTGAAAACCTAAGAGAAATGGATGCATATTTGAAATCCTGGGAACCAACAAAACTTAACCAAGAAGAGACTGACAGTTTAAGCAGATACATAATATTTGAGGAAATCGAAGATGTAACAAAAAACCTCCCAACTAAAAAAAAAGCCTGGGTCCAGATGGTTTTACAGCAGAATTCTATAAAACATTTAAAGATGTCCTACAACCATTGCTACTCAAACTGTTCAGAAGGTTACAGAGGAAATAGAGGGAATTATCCCAAACTCCTTCTATGAAGCCAGCATCACTCTAATGCCAAAACCAGGCAAAGATATAAGCAATAAAGAAAGCTATAGACCCATCTCACTAATGAACATAGATCCAAAAATTCTCAAAAAAATACTTGCAAATCGGGCTGGAGAGATGGCCTAGCGGTTAAGAGCACCGACTGCTCTTACAGAGGACCCGGGTTCGATCCCCAGCACCCACATGGCGGCCGAGAACCATCTCAAACTCCAATTCCAGGAGAACTCCAGTTCCAGGGGAATCCGAGACCCTCTTCTGACCTCCGCGGCATTGCACGACACGGGTGCACAGACTTGCATGCAGGCAGTACATTCATACACATACAGAAATAAATAAAATTAATAAAAAAATACATTTAAAAAAATACTTGCAAATCATATACAGACCCAATCAAAAAGATCATCCATCATGATGAAGTTGGACTCACAACAGAGATGCAGGGATGGTTTGACATACATAAATAAAAAAGTATCATAAAACAAATAAATGGACTTAAAGACAAAAACCACACAGTCATCTCAATTGGTGCAGAAAAAGCATTTGACAAGATCCAGCATCCCTTCATGCTTTAAGTCTTAGAGGGAATAGGACTGAAAAGAACATTCCTCAACAAGATCAAAGCCATATATAGCAAACCCACTGCCAACATCATCCTAAATGGAGAAAAACTGGAACGATAAAAACGAGAAAAACGAGAAAAACTGGTTCCCTTAAAGGTGGGAACCCGGCAAGGCTGCCCCCTATCTCCACTCCTCTTCAATGTAGTGTAGTGCTCGAAACACTCCCTAGGGCAATAAGACAAGAGAAGGAAATTAAAGGAGTACTTATCAGAAAAGAAGAAGTTAAGCTATCCCTTTTTGCAGATGATATGATAGTTTACCTAAGGGATGCTAAAAACTCCACCAGAAAACTTCTAGAAACGATTAAGAGTTTTAGTAAAGTGTCAGGCTACAAAATTAACCTAGAAAAATCAGTAGCCTTTCTTTACATCAACAATAAACAAGTGGAGAAGGAATATAAGAAGACCTTCCCACTCACAATAGCCTCAAAAATAATAAGATACCTGGGAACAAACCTAACCAAAGATACAAATGACCTCTACAACAAAAATTTTAAAACCCTGAAGAAGTAGATTGAAAATGACATCAAAAGATGGAAGGACCTCCCATGCTCATGGATTGGGAAAATTAATATAGTAAAAATGTCCATTTTACCCAAATTGATATACAGATTCAATGCACTCCCAATCAAAATCCCTATGAGCTTCTTCACAGACTTGGAAAAAAAATCTTAAATTCATATGGAAAAACAAAACACCCCAAATAGCTAAAGCAACCCTTAAAAAAAAACCTAAATTTTTAATAGCTAAAATAAGTTTCACTAAAATAAACCCTAAAGGGACATAGTTTCTGCTAATTCCACACAGAGTCTTCAGATGTCTGGTCTTTTTGACAGGGTTTCCCAGTAGCCCCAGTTGTCCTGGAACTCACTATGAGACCAGGCTGGCCTTGAACACACAGAGATCTGCCTGCCTTTGCCTCTCAAGTGCTGGGATTACAGGCATGTACCACCAAGCCCAGCTCTATGACTTGTTTTTAAAACCTCTAAAGCCCACATCACTCAAAATAGGTCTTTTGTATAAAAAAGAACCTTGTAATGACCTGAGTTGCCAAATACATTTTAAGCTTTTTGAAAATAAATGAACTAGTTTCAATGTCTTTGACTTAGTCTTTATAAAGCCCATAATCCAAAGTGTATGCTAATGAGGATATTCATTCATTTGTATTTATATATAATATACAGACATTGCATTTCATGTAATGTTAAATTGTTGAAATGTTTGCTTTGAATTAGCACTTTAGGTAATTACTCACAGCAGAGAAGTTTCCTAACTTAGGTGTTTCATATTTTATAAAAACTGGTATTAATATATTAATAAAAATTAATAATGAACTAACTTTAGCTTGGGTTGTGATTTTAAAACAGTTTGAGATAATTAGAATAAAAGTTTAGCTAAACAATGCCAGACATTTTGTTTCTTTTCTTCACTCAATCCTGTTAGTCTACTTCTGAGCATCACAACTATGAAAGGAGCAGGTCAAACACTGAAGCCTAATGCTGCCTAGTGATGTGCTGCTTCCTGGGTCTTACATACCTGTGAAGTAAAATGACAGTATTATTACTTCTCTTTTCTGCTGAAGACAACTTCTGTGTGAATCTGTTCCCAGTGTTCTGTGCTTTGAACAAACTCACATTTTAATTTGTGAATATGCTGAAAGCTTACAAGCTCTTTTTGGCTATAATATCAACAATGCAAATTTAGAGGTGGTGGCATTCTGGAAATCCTGTCCATGCACTTTATTTATGCACTGAAAATGAAAATAATATCCAAAAGCCCAGAAATATTTTGGCATTGAAATGCATGTGCCCTATTAACATAGAGATAATTGAAAACTGTTGACTAAACACAGTGGAACATAGTCTGGGGGGAAGATTTAGTAAAGAACAAACCACAGAGAAACGCATATACTTGGAATACTTAATAAAAGTCAGCCATTGGAAATGAGAAAAAGGACATATCTAAGTGCTTACTTAGCAGGGTATATTAAATGATTATTTGGTATCCAAATAAACAGTTTGTAACCTGGTAACCTGTAAGGCACATTCTTTATTTAATGACAAGAAAAAAAAATATATATATATGTATAGATAGATATAATATATAATATAATATATATATAGATATATATATATATATATTAGTAGAATGTGTGTGGTGTGTGGTTCTCCCAGGAAAGCACCAAGAGGAAGAAGGTGTCTAGTTCAGACATCCTGAGTTCTAACCCTGACTACCTGTACAGGGGCATTTGACAGTGGGAAATCATTATTCTCTATGCACTTTTAATTTCTCACATTAGAAACTAAGAAATTGGGGCGGAGAGATGGCCATCAGCGGTTAAGAGCACTGACCTGCTCTTGCAGAGGACCCAGGTTCGATTCCTCACACACCACGTGGGCAGTTAAGGAACCATCTTTAACTCCAGTTTCCAGGGAAATCTGATACCCACTCTGACCTCGTGAGGCATTGCCGACACGGGTGTGCACAAAGTACACGCAGACAGTACACTTCAAAAAAAAAAAAAAAAAAAAAAATTTTTTAAAAATTTAAAAGGAAACTAAGAAATCATGTTGGAGAGTGATATTCTTTCTGACTCTGAAATGTAAAAAATTCCTTGTGAATCCCTGCTGCTTAGTGCTTAGAAATTGGCAAAACATTTTCTAAGATCTGTAATAATCTTAAATAATTTTTCTTTTCAAACTGAATGATATATTCTACATCTGTAACTAGCTTGATGCAACTTCTATCAGACAGTAACTACAGAGAAAAGAAAAAAATATATTTCACAAGGCAAGTAATTTTCCTTCTAGATTTTCAAGTATAAGCAGGCTTTTAGTGACTGTTATTTTTTTTTGTATTTTTTTTTTTTTTTTTTTATTGTGTAAGAGTGTAACTGTCTGCATGTCAGGTTGGTCCACCCATGTCATGCAAACTGCGGTCAGAAGAGGGTGTTGGATTCCCCTGGAACTGGAGTTAAAGACAGTTCTTATCCGCCATGTGGGGTGCTGGGGATCAAACCCGGGTCCTCTGTAAGAGCGCGGTAGTGCTCTTAACCACTAAGCCAGCCATCTCTCCAGCCAAAAAAAAAAAAAAAAAAAACATTTTTTTTTTTTTTTTTTTTGTTTGATTATGCGGTTCTTAGCCTCAGCCTTTAATGGCTGCGCTATCCCCCATTTTTAATTCCTGCTCTCATCATCCCCACTCTGAGGAGGTTACTCTAATGCTACTTTGGAATTAGATTAATGACAGATCTGGCTTCTTCCTGAAGAATAGGAGTAGTCAGGACACTCCTCCAGTGGGCTATCTAAAATGCCCCACACGTGTATCAGTACTTTTATTTTTATTACTATGACTGAATATCTTTTTTTGGTCTTTTTGAGACAGAGTCTCCCTATAGCTCTGACTATCCTGGAACTCACTCTGTAGACCAGGATGGCCTTGAACTCACAAAGATCCGCCTGCCTCTGCCTCCCAAGTGCTAGGATTAAAGGCATGCACCACTGCACCCGGCTCTGACTGAATATCTTATACGAGGTATATTAGAGAGAAATGTGTAACTACATATACTCATTTGAAATATTGACTTCTGTCTGTGCTTTTGTTTTCTATTTGTGTGGAAGGTGTGAAGCAGATCCCCTTAAAGGAGATGGCGCTGACATGTGTAAGGAAGAGACTGGCAGAGAAATCAGGATTTGGGTGTAAATGTGATGCCATTAGCACAGCACAGCACAGCACATCAGTCTGGGAGCTGAAGGCATGGTGATAATGGGGCACACAGTGACAAAGCATTTCTGTGTGGCAATGATGGCCAATTATCATTTCTAATTCAAGTAGTGATTTTAAATATCCGCTGAAGTTACATGACACAACTGAGAGCAAAGTGCTTCGAAGCATCAGTCTTTCCTGTCTTGGGTCACCTTCTCTTGGGGGCTGGGGTGGCAGATGGCCAGGAGTTGCAGGCCCCAGGCCTGCACCTGCTCCTCCCTGCATGGATGCCTGTGGTTGTACAATGCTCCAGCCTTTGTGCTACCTTGGGGATACTGTTTCATGCTCTCCCTGCTACCTCCACTAAGGTTGATGTTTTCTTATTTATATAAAAGCACTTTGGGATCTATAAAATGTGGGGTATTATAATTTTCACTAAGGCATTGTTCAATTTTTTTCTTCTAAAACCTCTGGTTTTGGATCACCAAACCACTATATATATATATATATAAATTTTGTATGTGTATGAATGTACTGTCTGCATGTAGGTTTGTGCACCTGTGTCGTGCAATGCCGCGGAGGTCAGAAGAGGGTGTTGGATTCCCATGGAACTGGAGTTCTCCTGGAATTGGAGTTGCAGACGGTTCTTAGCCGCCATGTGGGTGCTGGGATCGAACCCAAGTCCTCTGCAAGAGCAGTTGGTGCTCTTAACCACTAGGCTATCTCTCCAGCCCACAACTGTACTTTTTATAATCAAACACTAAACTCTGGGCCACTCTCTTTTTGCTCATACCTTTGGCTCTTGGTTTATTATTATTTTGACTGATGTTTTTTAGACACTACTCCTAGTAAAATTCTAAGATCACACCATCTGAATGATCCTCCCAGTACTAATTTCCAGTGCCTGGTCCTCTTCTCTGCCTAGCAATCTTGGCTTTCTTTTTAGCAAAGCCGTATCACCTTTGTTCTTCTCTTGTATATGCTCAACCTCATTTTTCTATAATCTCTTATGACTCATCCTGTTAGTGCTCTAAATGTATCAATTCTTAAAATAGAACCAGTTGTACAACTCTTCAACCATACTACCTTCCCCCCTTTCAATTCCTTGCATTGTTAATTTTCTCCTATAAAACCAAATCCTATCATCTACCATTCTGAGTTCATTACATACAGTCTCCGGTCAGTCACATACTTCTTTTATGTTTGACCGTACTCACTTGGAAATTCCCAGTCTTATTCCACATTAGTGCTTGCATGTTGCACACAGCCAAAAGTCATAATAAATTCATATTTCAAGTGGACCATCAGTGGTACTACAGAATCAAAATACATATTCTCATTCAGAGGCAGCTGAAAGGACCACACTCTTCCTGGGCCACTGGGCAGATATTAAGCACTACTAAAGCACTAATAAGATGCATTAAAATCAGGCCAGGTATGGTGGTGGACAACTTTAATCTCAGCACTTCAGTGGCAGAGTCAAGCAGATCTCTGTGAGACTGAGGTCAGCCTGGTATACATAGTGAGTTTCAGGCCAGCTCAGCTGGGGCTACAGGGAGACCTCGTCTCAAAAAGAACCTCTCAAAAGTTAAAATTGCTCTTAGTGTTAATGATAATTTCTTTAATTCAATTACATACTCATTTTCTGATAAATAAGCAAAGACTATGGTGAATAGGATAATTTGGGTCCTTAATATGGCAGCTTTGGAACTCTCCTTTGCAGCCTTGAGCAAAAGGTCTATTAGTCAAACAGCCAGCCAGACTCTTCTTCCTGCGTGGTCACTTTGAACATCAGTGTTGTAAGGAAACATGAGTGACCACAGCTGTTTCATTCAAACTCCTAAATTAGCACCCCACCTAAGACCGCTTCCAATAATTCGTACCTGACGTTTTAATATCAGCAGTCTCAGTGAACTCTTGATGACCCTGACACCATTTCTGTACAGGTTAGGAGGGGATGACTTCCTTTAATGGCCTTGCAGAAGGACTGTTCCTGATTCAGGAGGGTCAATGCTTGGTTATAAAATATACAGGAGCAGGTCTGGAGAGATGGCTCAACGGTTAGGAGCGTCAACTGCTCTTGCAGAGGACCCGGGTTCGATTCCCAGCACCCACATAGCGGCTAAGAACTGCCTTTAACTCCAGTTCCAGGGGAATCTGATGCCCTCTGCTGACCTCCGTGGCATTGCGCAACACGGGTGTACCAACTTACATGCAGACAGTACACTCATACACATAAAAATAATTTTTACTAAAAGTAAAAAAAAAAATATACAGGAGCAACCTGATTGGTATAAACACAAACCTTTATTTCATGAGAAGTCTGCTGTGACTAGTGAAAGCGGTCATTCTCTGCCTACACGGGGACTGGGCTGAGACGAACCTCCTGTGCTGCCTCCCCGTGCTGCAACATTAGGCTTCAAAGAGGACTCTCTTGAATGATCTGTTCTTGCCTGCTTTTAGTAGAGCAGGTTAAGAAAGATAGCAACCTCCTGCTTGGTGGCATGCACCTTTAATCCCAGCCCTTAGGAGGCAGGATCTCTCTGTGAGATCAAGGTCAGAGTGGTCCATGTGGTGACTTTCAGGCAGGCTGGGACTAGGGAGACTATGTCAAAAAACAAACAAACAAACAAACAAACAAACAAACAAAAAGATGCAGCAGACAGCTATACAGCATCAGACCAAGTTGCAAAAGCAGCGGACTGGCCAGAATTGTCTACAAGTACAACAGAGGCAGAGTTTGAAGAACTGGACCAGTAGCTGCAGCAACTGGGAAGGAGCCAGAGAAGTTTCCTCCCACAAGGCAGGAACTGTGACAGACCTAACAAGAGGAAGCTGAAAGGTTTGAGAGAGGAACTAGGGCAGGATGAGAGGGATGACAGAGGTGGAAAGGATGGAAAAAGATGGCTGAAGGAGAGAAGGCTGTAGGGGCCACAGAAGGGCATCTGTAGTCCTGGATCACTAGCACAGCTCAGGAAACCTGTGAAGTCTAATACCCAAGCCCAAGTCCTCTAACACTGGCTATCATCCACGAAAGAGAAATCGGGACTTCCCAGGCCTACACAAGAGCTGCAGAGTTGGGGAGTTACAGGTCTCACCAGCCATGGCCTGCCAGAGAGCTGGGTCTCCGGAGGCTCCGACCTGCCACTGGGCCTGCCTTCTGCTGTCACCAGTTGTTCTCAAACACTGAAGGCTACAAAATGTGCCAGAGCCTAGCTTTGAAGATCTCCTTGCCTACTCTGATTTCTACCTGACCAGAAGCTCCCCCAGCCGACTGACAGCAATTCCATTCATCCTGTCCTCTCAAAGTGGCCACTTCATGGCTCTCTTTGCAAGGCCCCTCTAGGTCCCTTTCTTCTCTCACTCTCTACAAGATGGCCTTGGTGGAGAGAAATGACACAGCCCGAAAAGTACTACTGCAAGCCCCCACCTCTCTTCTCTTCTAGGCTGTCCAGGCAAAGGCCCCTCCCCCACAGCTCCTCCCTCATCTGGATATTGTTTCATCAGTTTTTCATTTTCTCTCCTAGTATGCTGTTATTTCTCCTCTAGGAACTCTAGGAAATGCACATTGACGAACAGTGATGTAAAGCAGAGTCCTTTGACTTTTACTCTCCTCCAGCTACTGCCACACTTCTCTACTTTCTTCTTTAGCAACATTTACTGAATTAGAGTTCCTGCCTTTACCATTACCCCATTTTCTGTCCTTTGGTTTTTGCATTTTTATACAAGATAATATTTTTATGATATTCACTCCCACTTTCCTCTCTTGTCCCCTCCCACTCTGCTTGAGGTGATCCCCTTTGTCTTCCTAACGAGTCCCACTTTTACTTTCATGACTTTTGTGTAACTCAGTAAATAAGCTAACAGGAACATAGGGAATGAGCCATTTACAGAGGCATGAACATCTTACTAATGGCTACAGTACTAAAGAAAAGGTCTCTTCCTCCCCCAGCAACCATTATCTACCTATGGATTCTAAGGAAGGGGGTGGGGCCTCTGGAGCCCCATCCTATTCCATGATAGGATGTTGATAGGCCCGATCATGTTATTCTATTTTCTGTAGAATCTATTCTACTTAGTCTTTTGAGCCAAATATGTCATTATAATTAATCTTTCAGGGTCGGCATGGACTTCCTTGTTCCACATATAATAAAAAATTTTAAGTACAAAATAAAATGTACTTAAGCATAGCAGTCAATTCTTAGTCTGTATTCCTTTTACTTAGTAGCTTTGGCAGTTGTTTATTGTTCATTCTCTTCCCTGTAACACTTCCTTCACCTGCCTCACAGAGAGCAGTCTGTCTTGCATGTTTGTTTCCTGTCCTGTTGGCTATTCATTCTAATCTGCTTCTTTTTCCCTTATTACTCCCAATTCCCAATGGAAGGAGAACCTACCTCCCAATCTTCTAACAGTTTTCTACATGTCCTCTCACTCTTTGGATGATTATGTCTAATTTCATGTTTTTAATGTATTAACCACATGTCTATTTCTAGCATAATACTTTGTCCCCAACAGTAGAATATTCCCATCACCAGGAACACTTGATATCACACTTAGATAGCCCAACTTTTGTTGAGGCCCCAAATCCCTCCTAATTGCACCATTGCAGACTGACTCATGTAAGTTAATGGAGACTTTATCCTGGCAGTTGGAAAAAAGACATCCACATCACCCTCTTGACTGACAGTGCCACATCTAGATGGCTAGCATGATTGTTCTTCCTCCAGTGCCACTGTAGTGGCCTAACCAGTGCCCAGCTAGACTGTTGCAGGTTCCTCTGGACTGACATCCATGCTTCTGCCCATTCACCCCATCTAGTCTACTTTCATCCAAGAAACAAAAAAGGCACTTTTGAACTTGAAGCCAGAAATAGTCATTCCATCTAAACTTGGACCTCTTATCACTCCGAGCACAGGAGGCCCAAGGAGCTGCCTTGCCAGATCCTGCATGCGCAAGCTTGCTCTGCTCTAGGACACAATCACAGCAGGTGCTCACCCACAGCTACTTTACATCTTTACTCAGTATGACATTCACTGGGGATTTCAGTGCATCTGCTCGCTGTCTTCTGTCTCATTACTTGTCATCTTTCTCAGAATACTTAACCTACTTTGAGGCAATGTTACTTATTTGTGGGTCTATTTTCTGTCTCTCCTACCCCGTCCCTTGTCTTGGCAGACATGCCAGTTTCCTTCTGTGCCTCCCTCACTTCTGCAGAAATATTAAGGTATTGGTATGTCGATAGTATCATTACCTAGGAAATAAAACATTTAATTCAATGCTTTGGATCAGTCACTTCATAGGATATGCACTGTATAATGTATATTCTAATTCTACATATTGGGTGTTTCCTTTAAGCCTTAGAAGGCACCTTACACATGGCACTGTGCAAATTGTAAATGGAAAGGAGAACAGAAATGGCACAGGATCTCACCTTGCCCTTTCTAACCACTGGCTCTGTAACTACAATCCAGTCAGCCCATGGACACAGCTGTCTGCCTCATCAGGATAGCAAAGGGTAAAATCAAGCGAGTTCCTAGTTTCCCATGTTATGCTGAAGTACGTTTTGTTCATTTGCCTCCTGAACATCTATTGAAAAACAATAGAAACGTTGTGCACAATTTTAGGTGCTTCTATGCTTATGGATAATGGTGACACACTTTAAATTTAGTAAGATAAAGGAATGAGGAAATTAAATTCTCTACACGCTCATATATTTAGCTTTAGTTGCAGACATAGAAACTGATTCAATACAGCTCTATCAAAACACTTCTTGAAAAATATAAGATCTAGGGGCTGGAGAGATGGCTCAGTGGTTAAGAGCACCGATTGCTCTTGCAGAGGACCCGGGTTTGATTCCCAGCACCCATAAGGTGGCTAAGAACCATCTTTAACTCCAGTTCCAGGGGAATCCGACACCCTTTTCTGACTTCCGCGGCATTGTACAACATCAGTGCACCAACCTATATGCAGACAGTACCTTCACACATAAAAAATAATAAATAAAAAATTAAAAAAAGAAAAATATAAGATCTGAATAATCTGAATATTCCCTTTTAGTCTCAGAATAGATGCTATCAAACACGAGTTGAAATTTTAAAATTAAGCTTTTATCTGGAGAGGACTGAGTAAGCAGAGGTGCTTCCTCTCTACTCATGGAGTCAGATTATATCTTCTTTCAGGCAACTTTCAATTCTATTCAGCCTAAAACTGCTGCATGTATCGGAAGTAGGAATAGAGAAGAAGGCAGGTCATTGTGTTTTTTTTCCAACAATTTGCTAAGCATATATTATTTGTTTATTTTCATGTTTGTCTGGTTCATGCACAGAGGGGAAAACAATGTGAAAATCTGAAAACAATTGAAAATTATCAAGTCAAATTCTAAATGAAAGAGCCACTTAGTCATATTAATTAATGAAAGTGTTCATTTAAAAGTTGAAAAAAATTATTTCATGCAGTGAAGCAGTACAAGTCTTAGGGGCTAATATTCCTCAGAATTGAGAACTTTGAAGGTAATTAAAACATATTTTATTAAAAATTAATTATTATTTTAATTTTATGTGTATGAGTGTATTGCCTGCATCTATGTAAATGCACCTGTGTCACTGCAATGCTCATGGAGGTCAGAAGAGGGTGTTCCATCCCCTAAAACTGGAGTAATAGTTATTAGCTGCCCTATTTGTTGGGAACCAAATCTGGATCCTCTGCAAGAGTGGCCAGTGCTCTCAGCCCCTGAGCCATCTTGTAGCCCCAAAGCCAAGGCTTTAGAAATGACAGAATGTACACAGCAACCTGAATGGCATGCAGAGAATCCAGTATGCTGTAAACAGATTTATTCAAGGGGCACTTTTGAATAATCATATGAAGTAAGACAGAACAATGCTGAGTAGGCTTTTTTTCAGTTTTTATCAAATTTCTGACATAAAATAGTTTGGCTGATAGCCTATAAACATAGTGTAAGGAACTCAGTTTATAAGCCTTTAGGGATTCCTGAATTGTTAGAGATTTTAAATCTGTCTTATCAGTGGTTAATAAGAAAGCAACTGATGTTTTGAAAAGATAAATATTTTAAATTCTTCACCTCCTCCACAGGTGGCATTGCAGTCTTCCCAGCCTGTGTGTGTCCACATAAAGAGAGGCTCTGATTCTTTAGAGCTCTGATTCTCCTGAAGAGGATCTGATGGAACAGTGTATTCATAGTGAAGACCATAATTCTGATCTTGAAAAAGGAGTACCTATGGCAGATGAAAAATGATTAAGGAATCTGATTCAAACCAGAGTACATTTAGTGAGTAACACTACACTAAACATACAGATACTTAAAAAAAGAAAACAACCCAACTATTGCACAATCAGCATGCATCTTTAATTCACAGAAGTCATGTGACCTTGCTCCTAAATGTTGGACATGTCATACTTTTGAAAAGACAGGAGAATCACCTATGAGCTATGATAACGAAAGCCCACTTGAATGAGGTCAGAGATGCCAGGTCATTTTGTTTTTGTTTTTAATTTGGGGGATGCTTTCCCAGAGGTACATGTATATGATTATGTTTGGGTATATGTGTGGGAGGAGGTAGCAGGGATGTATTCTAGCTAACATCAAGATATAAGATTTATGGAATTTCCACTCTTTTTTTTCCCGTGTAGACCAGGCTGGCCATAAACTCAAAGATCTGCCTGTCTCTGCCTCTCAAATGCTGGAATTAAAAGTGTGTGCCACCATATCCAGCAACTTTTCACTCTAATAAAAAGAAAAGATGGAAGGAAAGTTACTACAGGGTGAAGGTAACAGCCTATGGGGATTGGCAGAGAGTTTTTACAGCCCTGGGGGGATAATAATTTCATTCTCTGGACACTTGCAGTTATCTTAGAATTTTGGCCATGTATTAATTTTCTGTGATTCCTTTGCAAGTAAATGTATTTTAAATAAATATTTTGGCATCAGCATAGTATCTCTCTCTTTCTCTTCATCCCTTTCTCTCTCACACAGATGCACACTCACACACACACACACACACACACACACACACACAAACACACACACACAGAGTTCAGAAAACCATTAACAGGTCTATGGGAATGACTAGAATCTAAGTCTACATTGCGCTGACCCACAGAAGGATTATGTCAGTTTGTTTTTCACTGGTATACAATCTGATGCTCAGAATGGACTCTTTGTGGATGTTATACATAAACAATATATATGCATATACATTATATGTATATATGTATGTGTGTGCATGTGTTTAAAACAGAAAGAAATAAATAAACATATATTTCCTTATAACTTTATCTTCATAAAACATGGTAAACAGCCACAAATTACGTTATCTGGGGCAATTTATTAAATATTTAACCATTAGCACATTCTATGATAGAATCACGTAAAACTATATTAATGGCAAACACATTTTTAATGACTGAACATCTGAAAACATCATGATGTTTGCCAGCCTCATATAAACATATATAGCACAACCAACTCCTTTTAAACAAGACAGAGGGGCTGGAGAGATGGCCTAGCGGTTAAGAGCACCGACCGCTCTTACAGAGGACCCGGGTTCGATCCCCAGCACCCACATGGCGGCCAAGAACCGTCTGAAACTCCAATTCCAGGAGAACTCCAGTTCCAGGGGAATCCGAGACCCTCTTCTGACCTCCGCGGCATTGCATGACACGGGTGCACAAACTTGCATGCAGACAGTACATTCATACACATAGAGAAATAAATACAAAATTAAAAAAAATAAACAAGACAGAGACTTGTTCTGAGCCTTTGTTCAAAATCTTAAAGTTAATATGTCCTTCAATATTAAGGAGAGGGACTTTTCTTGTCTAGAGTAGTTACAATTATAGGTAATTCAGAGTTACCGTATTTTCTTGTATTCTCTCAAGCTTCTGTTAATATACGAACAGAAGCACTACACTATATTCTGACCTGTGGGTTGTGGAACTAGTTTGTTGACTTTATAAAAGCTATATTGATAGAATTAATAGTTTTAAAGTCTACAAATACACAACCTACTGGGTATTAAGTCAAAGTACATCACAGCATTGATTTTGGCTTAAATGTTATATTTGATGTACCAATTATAAATGACTTTCAGTTTAATAAATTTCTAGAGAGAGTATGGAAATTTAATTTTTGTTTATTGTTAAAACCAGACTAGCATGATGAATGCTAGTAAAGTGATGAATACATAAATATCATCTATTTGTCAAGTTTTATTTTTATGTGTATGGGTGTATTGCCTGCATGTATGTAAGTGCACCCATTTAGTGCAATGCCTTTGGAGGTCAGAAGAAAGTGTCATACTTCCTGGAACTGCAGTTACAGATAGATGGTTTCTAGCAGCCATGTGGGTGCTGGGAATCTAACCTGGGTCTTCTACAAGATCAGTTAGTGCTCCAACCACTGAGCCGTCTCTGTAGCCCCTTGTCAATTTATTTAATAACATGAAAATAGTTCTATTTTTTTCCTAATGAGCTACCTTTTCAATGGCAGGACTACAGATTGTTCTTAACTATCTAATGCCACTTAAAGTAGAGACATTGGCCACAAAACTGTTAGGTATTTCTTGAGCCATTTGACTTTGGCAGAATTCTTTGCAAAAAGGAAACTGTGAGCTTGTTACAGTTGAAGGGCACATGCTGATGTCTGGCAGCAGAAGGTTCTGCCTTTAAAAGTCAATACCAGATTTCAATCTGCAATAGACATTAAAGAAAAATATCTCAGAACTATAGTTTCTCCTGAATTGCTGGATAAATCCAGGTCCTATAGATATCTCCATTTAGACCTAATTCAGTGATTTAATTATGTTTCATATGTCCAAGAAAAATCTTGGTAATTACCAGATTAAGGATTCTGCTGCAAATAAAGTCTCTCCCTCTACCTAAAAATGAGGTCATATATATATATATATATATATATAAATAATTTAACATTATTAAATCATAAAAGATGCTAAGCACTGTTCTTAATGCATAGCTATTATTTTTTTCTTTCTCTAGATAGCACAGGACAGAGTAGAATTTCCAGTTGAAATTATATAATTAGATCCAAAAGAATGAACAAGAGATGCATAAAATATTTATTCAAAGAGTATATACATATATATGAGCAAAAAGATTTTTTTAATACAGAAGACACACTATATAACAGTAATTACTTATTGCAAAGGAAATAATATTGGACAACACTGTGCTTATCGTTTAACTTTTTCACATAATGGGCTACTGTCAAGGTTAACTGCTGTAATGAAAGCACTTCTGGCCTGTATCTGATTTCTTTGTTTTAGTGGGTGGCAGATGAAGCTAAGACTGAACAGATGGTGTTTACATCACTCATGCTGCCCCTTATTTCTGTTGTTAGGCAAATGGCTTGCAGTTATAGACACCCTTTAAGTTCAAGTGCCAGTGAATGGCTACAGTTATAGACACCCTTTAAGTTCAAGTGCCAGTTCATCGACAAGCAACAGTGATATGTTGTAGAGGCTAGTTAGAAAATACAGATCTTGGGTCCTGCCCCAAGCTGAATGAATCAGAATGCACATTAAAAAAAAGCCATAGCCAAGGGCAGTGAGAAGTGAAGAGCCACTATGTGGTTTGAACCTCTGTAATCTAGAGGAGCAGCACATTCTCTAGACAAAGCTAATTCACCTGGATGGGAGATATCCAATACCATGGCATACCACATTTCAAGCAAGGTATTCATTTATTGTGTTTTAGGGTGGCTGTACGTGCAGACTTAAAACAGTGTTGAGGTGTATGAATTCTATATTTCTTTTGGCCACCAGAGTAGAAACTCGCTCTAGCTGTGCAGTCATTCCTCTGGTTTCTTTACCATCAGCAATGGCACCATTATTACGGCCCACGGACCTGACCCCAACCTGCCCGGGATCCCAGTGTTCCTTCCTTTTCCTCTGGATTCTTTCTTGACTCACATTCAGTCTTTTACTACATGCTCAAGAATGTGATGATCCCAAACATTTAACTTGTCATAATCTTTTATAGTAGCCTGTTAACCTAGTGAGAAAATCTAATGAGGTGATTGTGAATACTCGTAATATGTGCTTATCAAATCCCTTTTCTCAAAATAATACTTTATCAACACATATTAAACAGATTCAAATGAGTCCCCTTTAATGGATGTATAAACTGCCATAATTTTCCTTGCTAATAGCACTGTCTTTATAGAAATCCATTCTGGTTCATAGAAGAATGATTTTACGGAGAAAACACTTCCTTGTTTTTTTGGTAGTACATTTGAATTATGAGTTTGTTAAGTCCTTACAACATCTTGCTCCACTTTAATAATTGCTATTTTTAGATTCCGTAATTAGTTTTTTTTTTAAATCCCTTAAAAACTCATCTCTTAAATAGTTTTAAATGCTTGCCTGACAATACTAATTTTAGGAAATGCTTAGGGAGAGGGAAGCAGGACTGCTTTGCTTGAGAAGCTGATGGAACTTTATCAATTTCCTTCTGCATACCAGGAGGTGTAAAGCCGAGGTAGTGGGACCTTTGGCAGAGATCTTCTCCCACAGGCCTCGTCTGATGTAATGGATTGTAGTTCCAGCTAAATTGAATGCTCCAGAATGTTCTATCTTCCAGTCACTATTTATAGACTGCTTGCTAGCATCTCGGAGTGCTGTAAAGAGGTGAAAGACATGATGAACATCATCCTTCATCAAAATCTACTTCCCATTTTTTGTCAAAAGCATTTACACCCTGATGTAAACCCAAATGTAGTTTTGTAAAGAAATTCTTGCTGATTTACTCCTGAAGTTAGACTTTCATTTTTTTTTTACTTATATTTCTTTTTGTGTTAATTACCTGCTCACCCATTGATATATCCACTAAAAGATAATCTGTGCTTGTACTTCCATCAATACAAGCAACAAGTGCATTAAATGTTGAAATTTACTACATTCAACTTCTCTATAAAATAGTATTTTATCATATACTAAAATAATGTTTACATGAAGGCTAAACAAGCCTACACAACCTTAGATTTATGAAACCAATACCTGATTTGTAGTTTTTGCTTTACTGAAAGAGAAACACGTTAACAGAAAAGTCTCAACACTGCAAAGATCTATTACCATCTACAGAGGAATGTACTTTAGACAATGTTAATTTCTTTGACTAAAAATTAATGGTTTTATCTAAAAGATATGGCATTTACTTAGATTTCTTTAAAGTATATGAAATATTTTGAGAAATATTTTCTATTAAAATTGTACAGTCTTTTTTATGTTTAGGAATTCACATTTTCCTCGTTTAATTTTATATTACTCTAAAATATGAATACAAACTTTCCACTCATATACAGCAATTACGGAGTCTGAAAGTAAGTGGTGGATCGATTCTAGAGCCTGTTAAGAGATTTACATTATAACAACATAGTTGCTTTCAGATAAACAGAAATATAACAATAATGTTGTTCAGCTTGCCTTTCATCTGGGGATTTGGTGTTAGCATCCACAAATGAGTTATGGCAGAGTGCATGATCTGAAGTGGGGTGGGGGGAAGGGAAAGGGAAATATGTCTAAACTGAGAAATGATGTGTGAAATACACAAAACATCAATAAAAGCATTATAAAATTGTACAGTTATCAACATAATCCCATTTCCCTCCCTGAACTTCAGGTCACACCTATAAAATTGCATGCAGCCACTTCCAGCTCTAATAAAAATGCCTTAAAACCCTCCTGGGGTTGGTAGAAAATGGCATATAGATTCAATTCATGTTTTGCTTTCAGCATTTCCCAGAAAATGGCATATAGAGGTACATGCAAATCCATGTAATTTATTAGCTTAATAGTAACTTTATATGCAGGACCGAGGGTTTGAGGGTGTTTCTTGATATTTATATTTTTACTTCATTAACCTAAAAAAATATGTATTCAGAAATCTGTTTTTGGCAATCCCTGAAGCAGTGGAATTCCTCAGCTCCTCCACCAGAAATAATCAGCTGATTAGACACTGTACAGAGACTGTTCTCAAGCACCAGACGACTGACGGCAGAGAACTGCTTCCCTATGGAATGGAGAGCAAGGACAATGCCATCACTAAAATTGCTGTCTTTATTTCTGAAGATATTTACCAGAGCTCTCCTGGAGAGGCTGACCCAAAGCAGAGTCCAGACAGGGAAGGCTTCAGTGAGGTGAAGGCACAGAGAACAAGCTTATACTGGCCAAAATAGCTAGCATCATTTTATAGAGAACTAGAGAAAATCGAGTTCTAAGAAAAAGTTCCAACAACATTCACAGAGGACCTTTGAGTTTATGTCTGATACTGAGATTCAAACAAGCAGGATGTGACTTCTCAAAGTGGGGAGTGAACAACTGCTAGGAATCTTTAAATTTAGAATCTCCTACAGCTCAGGCAACTATGGAGAAAATTCACATTCTAGGCAATTAGCTGGTAAGATGTTTTTGAGCATAGGGACTTTGACAGAGAGCCTAGAAAGACTACTTACATCTTCTAATGGTCAGGAGATGTTATAAGCCACAGTAAGACCCTGTCATATTTAACAGAAAAAAATGTAATTCATGGATTAACATACCATCCAAACATCTGTGTCTGTACCAAAGTAACCTACAATAACAATTAGTACCTATATATCTAATTGCTTGTGCTTCATTAGTAGGATCGAAAAGTTATTCCTGGACAAACTGTCAGCCCATGAAAGGAAACAGCCAGAACTGACCAGAGTCCAAGACAACAGCTCCAGAGAAAGTAGACTGTTTTGCTTCTCATCCACCTGTGCCCCTTTTCTAAGCCTAGGGAACAATCTGCGGAAGAGGGGGCGTGGTAGAATGTAAGGGCTGCGATTGAGGTGAATGGTGAAACTACAATATAGACTGGACACTCATTTGACCAACTTGATTGAACATACAAGCCCCCCCCTGCTGGATGGTGGGACCCATGGGCTGTGTGGGTTTGGGCACAACTGCTTGCAAATTAGTTTTACATGAAGGATGCTTGTACTCATAAATTATCACTTATTGCTAAAAAATGAAAAAAAAAACTGAGAGAAAGATACAGGACAGTTATGGCAGAATGCATGATCTGGGATGGGGTGGGGTGGGGTGGGGGGAAGGGAAGGGGAAATATGCCTGAACTGAATTGGAAAATGATGTATGAAATACACAAAGCATCAATAAAAAAATAAAAATATAAAAACAAAAACAAACAAACAAACAAAAAACAGATAAGTTAACCACTCTCAGGGCTGGGGAGATGGCCTAGCGGTTAAGAGCACTGACTGCTCTTGCAGACGACCCAGGTTTGATCCCCAGCACCCACATGGTGGCTGAAAACTGTCTTTAACTCCAGTTCCAGGGTAGGGCTGACACCCTCTTCTGACCTCCATGGCATTGCACGGCACGGGTGCACAGACCTACATGCAGACAGTACATTCATACATATACAAAAATGAATAAAAATTAAAAAAATAAGTTAACCACTCTCAGATGAAACTAATCTGAGTGGATTCTACTAGACTTTTAAAAATGTTCCAAGACATGTTGCTGATCTGAATGTTAACCAACTCTCCAGCAAAGCGAAGCTTAATATTCAGTAATAAAGAAAATAACATAAGACCTTTTGCCCACAGTGTATTAATCAGGTTCAGCTTCTAATTAAAAAAACCTGCTAGATATATAAATCACCACAAAAATGTGACCTTTCATAATTATGAGGAAAATCAGTCAATAAAATGAGGTTCAGGAATCATATACAAAATGAAATTAGTGAGTTAAGACTTTAAATAGCTACAATAAATATACTAAGTATGCACACAAGTTTATTGGAACATATATTGGAGAGCAATGGAAGCTGAAAAATAATCAAAAGACTCAGAATAGGAAAATACAGCCTGGCAAACAGTGCCCTCATTGCATGAGCTCCAAGCACAGGCACCTCTGTCAAAGGCTTGGCGAACTAGAAGACGTGCAAATAGAAAATAACTGCAGTTCAGAGACAGAAAGGCTGGCACGGACCAGGAGAGTAAGCAACGCCTTGTGGATCACCTATCTGTGGCTGGAGTCCTGGAGAGAAGAATGGGGACATTTAAGTCATTTGAAGAGACATTATTCTAAATTTTATCTTAAACTCTCCAAATACAGAGATCTAAAAGTACAAAAAATCTCATGTGAAAAAAAAGTATGAAGAGCCGCATGGAGAACAAGGTGTTTGGGAGAGCAGAGATTAGAGTGGATTGAAGAAAAGGGCACAGTGCGTATGAGCATGAAAGATGCCCCGAGTCCTTCAGTGTTCATCCTTATTAGAAGCAGTGCAAGCCATTTCAGACACAAAGGTAAATAAGTAAAATTTCAGTCTGAAAAAAATGTACTGTCATCAGACTTAATCTCATGAAACTGCAAAGGATGTTCTTCAGGCTGGCAGCAACTGGTTCCTGAAGGAAGTGTGTGTGGAAGAAGGTGGATGGTGGTAAGGCATGAAATATTCACTCTGGGTAACTTCATTATAAAGAGATTAATGGCTTAAAACAAATGACTGTGATGTATTTGGGTGTTTAAAACATATGTGGAAATAAGTTAAGGATATGAAATGTGGAAATAAAATCCATAATAGTAAAAATGAGGGAAACGACAAGGCATGTTATTTAAGGAGCTTGAGATCAAAGGCAATACCATAAATTGCCTAATTTAGTAGTAGCCAGACAAGGCAGCTGTAGGGAATATGGAATAAAGAAGAGATCAGCAAATAGAAAACACATCCACTGTGCCCATTATTATATTTAGAGGGACTAAGGGCCTGGGTTAAAAAGTGGATGTTGTGGGGGCTGGAGAGATGGCCTAGTGGTTGAGAGCGCCGACCGCTCTTGCAGAGGACCCGGGTTCGATCCCCAGCACCCACATGGCGGACGAGAACCGTCTGAAACTCCAATTCCAGGAGAACTCCAGTTCCAGGGGAATCCAACACCCTCTTCTGACCTCCGCGGCACTGCACGACACGGGTGCACAGACTTGCATGCAGACAGTACATTCATACACATACAGAAATAAATAAAATAAAATAAATTAAAAAAGTGGATGTTGTTAGACTAGGGAATAGAAGAGGCAAGGCACTGTTTCTTTCAATTTACAAGAATATGACCTAAAATACATAGATTAAATGAAAAGGATGGAAAAAATGTATTATGCAACACACCAATTATAAAATGCTGTATTGTCTATATCAATAAATCACATAGCAAAATTTCAAGGGGCACTTCAAGATATAAAGGCACATTTATATACCTTAAAATTAGTTGAAATTTAGACATATGAGGGGCGGGGAAAAGGATAGCTCAGTGGTAGCGAGTGCTTGTTGCAGAAGCACAAGAAGATAAGTTTGAACCCCCAGCGTCCACAGAAAAATCTGAGTGTGGTTACTCATGCTTGTACCCAACACTGAGAACTGGCTGGCCAGCCAGCTCGGCCAAAACGGTGCTCTTCTTGAGAGAGTGACCCTGTGTTAAAGGCATAAGGTGAAGAATAGTGAAGGACAACTGGCATCCTATGTACATGCATGTGTGCACCTGAACGCACATGCATAACACACACACAAAATATATACACACTACACACATCATACACAGAACACACACATACCACACATATACACACCACACTTACTTGATACCACACTGTATATATTCTGTTACCACCAGACTTACAGTGGAAATCCACAACAAAACACTAAATATAGCAGCTGGGGAGATGGGTCAGGGGTTAAGAGCATAGAGGAGCCTGGTTTGGTTCCTAGCACCTACATGGAAACTAAAGAGAGCCCTCAACTCCAGTTTCAGGGAGTCTGATGCCCTCTTCTGGCCTCTGTGGACCCTGGGCACTTACATACATGAAGGCAAAACACTGATACATGTAAAATAATAATAGGCAGAATATTTAATATATTATAAAGAAATTAAAATGACTGGAAATTGAATATACTAATATACAACTCACAGACACAATGGTGATATGAAAATAATTTGAACTGAAAATGCATTGGGAATGCAGCTAAAACAAGATTCAGACGAACTCTCCTATCTTTGACGTGTCCTGTGGGGAAAAAAGCCAGCTAAAATGATTCATCTGTTATACGTACAGTAGAAGACTAGAAGACTCAAAAGCAAGGAGAGAAGAAAATGATAAAGGAATAAATCAAACAGAAATAAGTTAACAAGAGTAACACCAAGAGTTGGTTATTAGAAAAGATCAAAGAACTGATTAAAAACTAGTTAAACTGATTAAGGAAACAAGTTACAAATAAGAAGAGTAGAAAGAAGAGACAGAATACATTACCCTGGGTGTGATCTTCTAATTAGAAAATATTAGAAACACGTTGAGGTCTTTGATCCATTTGGAATTGACTTTTGTACAGGGTGAGAGGTAGGGGTTTAATTTCATTCTTCTACAGGTGGTGATCCAGTTTTGCCAACACCACTTGTTGAAGATGCTGTCTTTCCTCCAATGTGTCTTCTTGGTATTTGGGTTGGATCCAACTTTTTGCTATTGTGAACAGAGCTGCAATAAATATAGCTGTGCATGTATTTCTGCAGTAAGATGAGTCTTGTGGGTATATGCCCAGGAGTGGTATGACTGGGTCAAATGGCAAGCTCATTTTGAGTCTTCCAAGGGTTCTGCACACTGCTTTCTATAGTGCCTGTACAAGTTTACATTCCCACCAGCAATGGATGAGTGTTCCCCTTTCCCCACCACCTTTCCAGCACTTGGTATCATTTGTTTTCTTGATCCTGGCCAGTCTTATCAGAGTGAGGTAATATCTTAGAGTGGTCTTGATTTGCATTTCCCTAATTATTAGTGACTTTGAACAGTTTTTTTAATGTTAAAATGAAATTATTATTTTATAAAATTATACATGCCAATAAAAAAAGACAGAGATGTCCACTTAATTTGTTCTTATGAATGTAACGAAAGGGACAGGGACATACTTTTATGTGCCTCAGGAGGTTAAAGTGGTAGCAGCACAAGTCTGATTACCTGACTTCAAGCCTTTGAATCCATATAAAAAATCATGCATGGTGGCACCTGTCTGTAATCCTAGCACCCTAGGAGGAGATGGGAGGCTCAGACAGAAGAATCACGGAGGCTCACGCACCAGCTAGCCTGGAGTACTCAGCGCATCGTCAGAAACAAGAGACATCCTGCCTCAACGAGGTGGGAGAGAACCAACTCCCCACATTTGTCCTCTGATCCTCACCCTTGTGCCATTTAATGCAGCCACCTGCATTCGCTTACACACACGTACAAAATTAAATACAAACAGAAAGTGCGTGTGTCAGCTGGACATGGTGGTGTATATTTGCAATCCCAGCTACTCTAGGCTGAGGCAGGATCACTTGAGCTCATGAGTTAGAGACCAGCAGGAGTAACAAAGTAGGACCCTGCTTCAACAACAACAAAGCATGCCATTTCCTGGAGAAAGCATCAAACTGCCCAGTGTGAGGCAGCCAGCACATTGGTATTCCTCTGATGTAGGGCAAGTTCAAGAGCAGCTGGCACGTTCATCAGCTCAGGTTCCCAAGAAACAGTGGTGAGCAGTGGCCCCTGCTTGATGAGTCACATGAACAGGAAAATATCAGTAAAGACTCAGGGAAATGTTGAAGTTTTCATTGTGACCATGCATGGGAATCCTATCCCAAAGACTTTGAACAGTTTTTAAGATGTTTCTCAGCCATCTCTAGTTCCTCTTCTGTGAAGTCTCTATTCAGCTCTTTGCTCCATCTTTTGAGTGATTCATTTGTTTTCTTCTTTTTTTGTGTGTGTAGTTTGTATACTCTGGAAATTAATGCTTTGTCAGATGTATCTGAAGTAAAGGTTTCCTCCCACTCAGTGGGTTTTCTCTTTACTTCCTTTATTGTTTCTTTTGAGGTACAGAAGCTTTTGAGTTTAATGAGGTCCCATTTGTCAATTGTCGATCTTATTTCTTGTGCAGCTGCTGTCTGATTTAGGAAGTCTTTTCCTATGCCTATGTCTTGTAGTCTGCTGCCAAGTTTCTCTTCTATCACCTCCAGAGTTTGGGGTTTCACGTTGAGGTCTTTGGTCCATCTGGAGTTGACCTTTGTACAAGGTGAGAGGTAGGGGTTTAATTTCATTCTTCTACAAGTGGTGATCCAGTTTTGCCAGCACCACTTGCTGAAGATGCTGTCTTTCCTCCATTGTGTCTTCTTGG
>VZQC01012466.1:915966-935274 GCA_009823505.1 Rhizomys pruinosus | reverse complement strand
AGTAAGTCTTTTTTAAATATTTTATAGAATTCTGCTGTGAAACCATCTGGGCCTGGGAATTTTTTGGTTGGGAGGCTGCTTATTACATCATCAATTTCTTCATATATTATTGGACTATTTAAGCTGTCGATCTCTTCTTGATTGAGCTTTGGTGATTCCCAGGATTTCAGATATTCATCCATTTCTTCTAGGTTTTCAAACTTAGTAGAGTATAGGTTTTTGAAGTAATCCCTTACGGTTGTCTGGATCTTTTCATTGTCTGTTGTGATATTTCCCCTTTTATCACAGATTCTATTGATTTGGAGTTGTTCCATTTTTCTTTAATTAACTGGGCTAGAGGTCTGTCTATCTTATTTATTCTCTCAAACAACCAACTTTTGGATTCATTGATTTTTTTGTATGGTTTTCTTTGTTTCTATTTCATTGATCTCTGCTCTGATTTTTGTTATTTCTTCTTGTCTGCTGCGTTTAGGATTCACTTGTTGTTGTCTCTCAAGTAATTTAAGCTGCCGTGTTAGATCATTCACTTGTGCTCTTTCTGTTTTTTTAATGTAGGTACTTAGAGCTATAAACTTCCCTCTTAGGATTGCCTTTAAAGTGTCCCATAGGTTTTGCTGTGTTGTATTATCATTGTCATGCAGTTCCAGGAATGTTTTTTATTTCTTTCTTTATTTCTTCCTTGACCCATTCATTATTCAGGAGAGTGTTGTTTAGTCTCCATGTGTTCTTGTAGGTTGTAGGGTTTATCCTGGTGTTGATATTGAGTTTTATTGCACTGTGGTCTGATAGAATGCATGAGATTATTTCAATCTTTTTGTATTTGTTGAGTTTTTCCTGTGTCCCAGTATATGGTCTATTTTGGAGAATGTTCCATGGGGTGCTGAGTAGAAAGTGTATTCTCTGGTGTTTGGGTGAAATATTCGATAGATGTCTGTGAGATCCATTTGGTGTATTGTATCATTTAGTTCAGATGTCTCTCTGTTTATCCTTTGTCCTGTTGATCTTTCTAAAGGACTTAGTGGGGTATTGAAGTCCCCTACTATTATTGTGCTGGGGTTAATCTGTGCCTTGAGATCCTGAAGAATTGTCTTTATAAAGTTTGGTGCACCAGTGTTTGGTGCATATATATTCATGATTGTGAGATCTTCATCATCAATTGTTCCTTTAATAAACATGTAATAGCCCTCTTTATCTCTTTTGATGTCTTTTGCTTTGAAGTCTATTTTGTCTGATATTAGAATAGCAACACCTGCATTCTTTTCAGTACAATTGGTTTGGAATATTTTCCTTCATCCCTTCACCTTAAGTTGGTGCCTGTCCTTGAAATTGTGATGGGTTTCTTGTAGACAGCATATAGATGGATTTTGTTTCCTAATCCATTCTCCCAGTCTATGCCTTTTGATTGGAGAGTTCAGCCCATTAATATTTAAGGTTTTAATTGAAAAATGGATGTTGCTTCCTTTCACCTTATTATCCATTTGGACTTTTAGTCTCTGATTCTACTCCTATGATTATGTTTTTATTAGTTTCTTTTCCTAGGTGATTGAGAATAGCAACTATGATGTTATAATGTGAATCTCATAATGAGCCCTAGAATTAACTTACCCCTTCTTTCAAACATGGTAATTAATGTATATGGGTGGAAGGAATATATTCATATTTTAGAGTAATATAAAATTAAAAGAAAAATGTGAACTCCTGGACATATATCGGGGTTTACATGCAGTTTATTCCTGGAGAGCATAATTCTGGTACATATATGACATGTACATGAGCATACTTTGGAGTGGTATACTTGGGAGGGAACCATAGCAGTGTGAGGACTGGGTCAAGGAACAGACTGATGTGGTTGAATTTTGCCTAGAACAGTAAACCTTTGCAGAGAAAATCTTTGGAGAGACTGAGAGAAAAATGCAGGATATGCATGGAAGAATGCATGAACTGTGGTGTGGTGGGAGGCAGGAAAAGGGGAATGTGTCTAAATTAAACTGAAAAATGATGTATGAAATACATGAAACATCAATAAAAGTATTATTTATAAAAAATATAAAATAGCTTCATGATAAAATTCCTAGAGGCAATTGGACTAAAGGGAACATACCAACATAATTAAGGCTATAAATGTCAAACCCACAGGCATCTTTATTCTAAATGAAGAAAAACTTGAAGCATTCCCATTAAAATCAGTAACAAATCTAGGCTGTCCAATATCCTCACTTCCTTCCAATATAGTGCCTGAAGCCCTAGCTAGAGCATAAAGACAAGAGAAGGAAATTAAAGAGGGAGTACTAATTGGCAAATAAGGTAAATTATCTGTAATTGCAAGTGATATGGTTGTATTTATAAGAGATCCCAAATCTCCCACCAAAAAACTTGTAGAAAAGATCAACATAATCAGCAAACTGGCAGGATACAAAATCAATTGACAAAAATCTGTAGCTCTTTTACAGACCAAGAATAAGCATTCAGATAAAGAGTTCATGAAAATACTCCCATTTGGAATACTCTCTCGAAAAAATCTAAGAATAAGCCTAACTAAAGACTGGAAAGTTCTCCACAATGAAAACTTTAAATCTTTGAGGAAGACACTAAAAGATAGAAAGGCCTCTGGTCATTTCATCTTAATCAAAGAAATTCAATGTAGTATTTGGCAAAGATGGCAAAAATACTGAAGGAAAGACAGTATCTTCAATAAACTGTGCTAGGAAAACAGGAACTCTAAGTGTAGAAGAATTAAATTAGACACATATCTATCTCCCTGGATAAAAATCAACTTCAAATGTATCAAAGAACTCATTGTGAAACCTGAAATGCTCAAGGTGTTAGAAGAAAATATATGGAGTAACTTACAAGACATAGGTGCAGGAAATGACTTTCTAAATTGGAATCCATTCACTCAGGAATTAAGGTGAACAAATGACAAATGGGAACTCATCCAACCAAAAGCAACCTTACAGCAAAGAAAACAATCAGTTGAATGAAGAGGAAGCTGAGCAGACAGACTGGGAAAGAAACTTTGCTGGCTCTACATCTCATAAAGGATTAATTTCTAGAATGTACAAAGAACTCAAAAATGAAGAATAAGGAAAACAATCCAATTTAAAAATGGACTCATCTTACTGCAAAGGTACATGCACATCTATGTTTATTGCAGCTCTTTTCACAGTAGCGAAGAGTTGGAAGCAACCCAAATGCCCCTCAACTGATGTGTCGATAACAAAATGTGGTACATCTACACAATGGAGTTCTATGCAGTGATAAAAAAGATAACATCATGAACTTTGCAGGTAAATGGATGGAACTCAAAACCATTATGCTAAGTGAAGTAACACAGTCTCCCCCAAAACAAACGGGGAATGGATTCCCTCATTTGTGGATGCTAGTACCAAATCCTCCAATTGAAAGACAAGATGAGCAACATTATTGTTATATTTCTTTCTATCTGAAAGCAGCTGTGATTTTTATAATGTGAATCTCTTAATGAGCCCTAGAATTAACTTACTACTAACTTTCAAACATGGTAATTAATGTATATGGGCAAAAACTATATATTCATATTTTAGAGTAATATCAAATTAAAAGGAAAAAATGTGAACTCCTTAACTTATATGGGAGTTAACATACAGTTTATTCCTGGAGGACATAATTCTGGAACATATATGACATGTATATAGGCATACTTTGGAGCAATACAATTAGGAGGGAACCATAACAACATAAGGACTGGGTCAAAGAACCGACCGATATAGTTAAATTCTGCCCAAAACAATAAACCTTTGCAGAGAAAAACTTTTAAAGACTGAGAGAAAGATGCAAGGCATGTATGGCAGAATGCATGAACTGGGGTGGAGTGGGAGGAAGGAAAAGGGGGTTATGTCTAAATTGAACTGAAAAATGATGTCTGAAATACAGAAAGCATCAATAAAAGTATTATATTTAGAAAAAAAAAGACGGGCTGAGGTACAGAGATGGCTCAGCAGTTAAGAGCACTGGTTGCTCTTGCAGAGAACCTGGCTCAATTCCTAGCACGTGCATGGCAGCTAATCAGAGACAAACCACAAAATTCAAGTGAGGAGAGGGAGTTTAGTTCACATTAATGGGCTAATCCCTGGAACATGTAAAGGAGTCAGCACTCAACAGAGTTTTTTTTTTTGTTTTGTTTTTTGTTTTTTTTTTTTTTGCAAGGGGGTGGGGGTGGGGGCTTTTATAACCACTTGACAAATGCAAGCAAAGAGTAAATAACACTTAAGTGGTAATCAAGTCAGCGATTTACAGATAACATGTAACCACAAAGTATTCAAGGAATGTGATGTCCTGGAGAAACTAAGACTTGAAGATTACAGGAAAAATTCCTATCCTGTTTATCAGGTGGTAGGACAGGAAGACTCCAGTCTGCCTTTTCCCTTTTTGTTTTCTGTCTTAGAGCCTTTCCTGCTCCAAAGTTGTTGATTACCATAACACTGTAAGATCTTTTAGTAACAAACCAAAGTGTTTTCTTATCATACAACCATCTGTCTCTCCATTTCCAGGGGAATTCAACACCCTCTTCTGATTTCTGCAGTCATTGCACAATCGTATGTGTAGGCATGTCTAAGGATTATAAGGCAACAGAATCTTCGAGGATTTGGGGAACTTGCTTATATGAACTGACAGCATGCACAAGACCCATGCAAACTCAACCAGAAAAAAAAAAAAAAAAAAAACAGCATATAATTGGGAAAATGAGCTGCATCTTCCAACCTGAACCAAGGAATTTTTGGCAGATAGTTACATCTGGGGGGAGGGAGAGTTGATCTTCTTTAAGGAAGTGACTCTAGAGAGACTGATTAGGCTCCAGTGTATGGACTTGCACTGAGGAATGTCTGGCTACACAAACATAACTTGACAGGCTTAACATATATGACAGAATGCGTGAAATCCAGTGGGGGGGGCTATGCAGGGTGCAGATAGAGGGGTCTAAATATGATTAAAATGCATTGTATGAAATGCACAAAAATTCAATAAATATTGAATAAGAAATGAATTAAGTAAATAAAATGAACAAAAATAAAAGTAAAAATAAACTAGTATATTATCCATTTAATAACTTGGGTACTCCAAGGAATATTCCCAAAGGATTATAAATCAGCCTAGAACAGAAACACCTGTACATCCATTTTATTGCTGTGCTGTTTACAAATGCCAAGTTATGGAGCCAGCCTAGGTATCTTATCAGTAGGCTAATGAATAAGGAAATATGTCATATATACACAATGGAATTATATTCAGTCATAAATGACAATGGAATTGTGTCGATTTTATGAAAATGGATATAAATGGCATCTTTCTTTACCGCTGCATAGAACTCTATTTTGTAGATGTACCACATTTTCTCTATCCATTAGTTGGATGAGGGGTACTTGGGCTCAGTATAAACATGAAGCCAAACAGGTGCCTATAAAACATCTTAAGACATCAGAGCTTCATTGATACTCTCAGGGGGGGAAAGTGCTTTCTAATAATCTTAAGATATTTTAACCAATAAGAATGTTTAAAAAAATTACAGTTTCTAAGAATTTTGAGGATGATATCAAGCTAATGAATTAAGTTAAAGAAGACATGATTTCTTCAAGAGATTTCTAATGTTGATATTCTGTCTAATGGAGTTTATTAGAAATTGATACATGAGCTTTATAAAGTTTGTAAGATTATATCACCATGAAAAGTTAAAAGAGTATAAAATAAAAGAACTCCACCACTCACAACTGCAGACTAGAATCAGCCTGCAATAGCTACTAAGCTGCAAAGCCTAGCTACTTTTTAGGAGAAAGAATGACTCAGCAAACCCAAGAAAAAGCAAAGATGGTAGAGTGAAACAGAAGGAAATAGTACTTCTAAGGAGTGGGAGTTGGCCGTAATTTACTTTAAAAATATTTTCATGTGTATGGGTGTATTGCCCTCATGTACGTAACTGCACTGGTATTATGAAATGGTCAGAAGAAGGCAGGTGGCAGATTCCCTGGAACTGGAGTTACACGTGCTTGTTAGCCACCATGTGGGTTCTAGGAATCAAACCTGAGTCCTCTGCAACAGCAGCCAGTGCTCTTAACTGTGGGCCCTATTTCTTTTGTAAATTTTTATTGAAATGTGTATTTCATACAGAACATTTTTTATGTGTATGAATGTACTGTCTGCATGTAGGTTGGTGCACCCATGTTGTCCAATGCCACGGAGGTCAGAAGAGGGTGTCGGATTCCCCTGGAACTGGAGTTAAAGACGGTTCTTAGCCACCATGTGGGTCTGGGAATCGAACCCAGGTCCTCTGCAAGAGCAGTCGGTGCTCTTAAATCTGAGCCATTTCCCCAGCCCCATACAGAACATCTTCATCATCTTTATACCCCTTTCCTCACTGGCCCCTCCCACTGGATTTCATGCATTCTGTCATTTGTGTTAAGGCCTACAGAGTCAATGCCAAACAAGAGCAGAAAGACTGTAATTTCTTACTATTTGCTACATATGGGTCCTTCCTTATATTTACACACAAATATCCCAGGTACCACTCATCAGAGAAGCTTCTTTTACAACAGACAGAGATTACTACAGAGTTCCACAACTGGCCACACACTTAAAATAAGTGTCTGTGAAATGCCCAGCCCTAAGTGACACATTTACAATCAAACCGCTTACACCTAAGCCTCACAGAGACTGGGCTTGTTGTTGTTGTTTTTAATGTGGAAACATGCAACAACTGGATTGAGAACTGTACTGGAGGTATAAACTTTATGTGCCTCCCAGCTTCTTCTTTATGAACAGTAGTGTCTGTTGAGGGTATTCTATTCCTTTAACACCATTCTATCACATGGGGTCAATAATATGTCACCACATTACACAAGCCTTCATATCAAGAAGACTTGTACTCAAGAAATTAACAGAGTTTTATTGACATCTTGATTTGATACACATGATAAGATCCTGATCTAATTGCACAATAAAAATTCGGGGCAGGGTTTAGGGTGATGTTGAGAGCAATGAACCACATTGCCTGTGGAGAAATGTAAATACTATGTGAGCACAGAGTACACTATGGTGCTTTAAAAATATACCATGTGAATATGTTGTGGTTAACAGACTCAAGCCAAACCATGATTAACGTGATGCTTCATGGCATAAATGTGAGTAAGCAAGCCTTCAGACGATTCCACACAATTAAGACACTCCCATCCACTGCAGTCTTCAAAACAGACCTCAGTTGTAGGGGGTGATGGAGATAAGTCATGTTTTTGGCCCTCTATCCAACTTTATGAGACACACAGCATTGACAACAATAAACTGGATTTTGTTTTATGCTTTATACATGTGGAGTGATTTGTTACACAACCAATAAGTAGAATATTGTTCTTGTGTCAAACACATAAATACAAAATGTACTACAAACAGAAACAGAAGCATTTAGAGAGACTAGGCAAGAAAATTCAACTAAGCACTATGCAAAGGACTGTATCATAACAGCCAACATGCACAGGAAAGGTTCTCAATCTTATTTGTAGTATCAGGTAAATGCTAATAATTAATCCATAATAAATACCATTTCACACCTACAAAAGGCCAACAAATAAAAATACAGAAAAATGTAGGTGTACATCAGAGAGCTCTCAAACTGTTGGGAACACTTTCTAGAATTTTCAGAAAAATTGTTGTGCTCCAATTTCTCTAGGAAAAATATGCATATTATGAGATGCAATGTCGTTCCTAGATTTGTGTTCAATAGATACATAATCCATGTGCACTAAAAAATTTACATACAGGTCTGAAGAGCTGGCACAACCATTTAAAAGGCCAGGCTCACAATCAAAAAGACAAGATGCAAATGTTCACAGAAACACTGATTATTATAGTTATCAAGGCCAAAGACTGAAGGCAACCTACATTTCCATTAAGAACAGACTGAAAGAGTTAAACTGGGTGCATAATAAAACATAATACTCTGCAACGAGGAACATGGATGATCCATAGCTATACCCAACAACACAGAAATGGCTGAGGACATAAGCCTTAGCCAGAAAATACAGCTGTGAATGACACATGCTGCATGCGTGCATTTGGAAGATTGGAAAGTAATGTTAGTAAACAGAATGAAAGTTTCTTTAGCGTTGGTAAAATTAATAAAAATTGTGAAGGACCATGATGGATTTATCAGCTCGGGAAAATACTGTTTATTAATCTACAAGGTTGTTACACTGATAAATGTACCCTGTAATAAAATGATAATTCATTAAAGAATAGACATAATTTTTACAAATAAATTATACTTCACTAAATGAAATTGACTAAAAGAAATGCAATAGAGATTGTAAGTTGATGTATGAAATGAAATACAGAGAGAATAAGGCCAAGCTGTGAATTGAATATGTATTCTTCTCACAGCAGAGATAAAATAAAACTGGATGTATGCTATGTGAGTAGGTATCTTCTAAAACAACAGGGACGAATGGTCAGAACTGATTATCAGGATGTTCCAGAGCAGGAAGCAAAGGAAAGACCTAGGATTCCCAGAATCTAGGAGATTAAATGGTGTCTGGGTATTTAGGTGAGTGTCATCATTCACACGTGTGATTCATACTATTATACATCTCTCTTCTCACCTTCAATAAATATTTTGTGTGTTTTTACAAGATACTGGGAATTATTACAGATCACATGAAGGAAGACACTAATGTGTCCAATTCTAATTCAGTACCACAAGGACAATGCTAACCTCTTTCCCTTGTGCCTATAGCTGTCTTCCCAGTCAGTGAAAACCTGTGTCTTGCATTGGTTGTTCATTTGCTTAGGTACTCGTTTCTAGCATACATGTTTAACAACACCTCAACTGCTAAACTGTACTCCAGAGGAAACAACCTTTTAAGTTAAAGTACAAGTACAGTTCATTTTGCCTTTTAATCTCACAGACTCAGCAGATTCTGTTGTCACAGTGTGCACTCCTTCCTGAGATCACCAGTATACTAAATGGGCTTTTTTGTAATTTGTGAATACTGAGATTTATTTTTATCCTGTAAAGATCTATGGGCATTATTCTAGTTTCTCTTCCATTGCTGTGACAAAGCACTCTGATCAACACCAACTTGGGGAGGAAAGGGTTTATTCAGCTTACATCTCCTGGGTCACAGTTCATCATTTAGGGAGCCCAAGGCAGAAACTCAGGGCAGGAACCTGGAAGACAGGAGCTGAAGCACAGGCCATGGAGGAATGCTGTTCACTGGCTAGCTCCCCTGGCTCATGCCCAGCCCTCCTTCTTATATAGTACACAACAACCTGCCCAGGGTGGCACCACTCATTGTGGGCTGGGCCCTCCCACATTGCTCAACAATCAAGACAATTCTCCACAGATGTGGCCACAGGCCAATCCAATGGAGCCAATTCCCCAATTGAGGCTCCCTCAACCCAGGTGTACCAAGTTGACACTAAAGCTATCCAGCACAGGCATTTACCTTTAATGTATCACACAGAATATTTGACCTCCTCACCACTCCCTTACATGACAGCCATTCAAATCTTATTCTGTCCTCCAAACCTCTGGTAACCTTCCTCTACTTATATCTCTTGCTGTTTCCAGAATTTCATGCAAGTGAAATCATACTTTTGTTATCAATCTTTTCATACTGGCTTTTGTCACTAAAATATATATATATATATTTAACTCACATCCAGGCCAATTAATAGCTTCATAGGTAATTAGCTTTTTATACTTAATTAAATCCCTATGTATTAATGTATTACACTTGAATTAACCGTTGTTCATTATTTAGTAAATGAATCTTCATTAATTTCTGATTGTTTTGAATAAGGCCGATATACACATTCATGTGAGTGGAGTATTTAGATACATGATTACGTACAGGTCATATATTGAGCTTTGTAAAACTAACACCTTTTTTACAAACTTTTCGAACTAGCTGTTTATTTTACATTTTTAGAATGGTTAATAAAATTCCTTGGTACTCTGCATCTTTGTCATAATTTAATATTATTAGATTGTAGAGTATAGCTATTTTAATAAGTGGCTAAGGTTATCATGTTGCTGCAATTTGCAATTTCCTAATGACATAATGCTGGGTATTTTTCATATCCTTATTTCATATCTATATATCTTTCCAGGTGGCATTTCTATTCAGCTCCTTCTGATTGAGTTGTATGTTTTCCTAAATAGCTTTTTAGACATTATGGATTTAATTTCTTTATCATATGTGTTTTATGAAAATATTTTCACCAAATCTGTTACTTGTAGTGTCATTTTTATGACAGTGTACTTCACACAATAGAATATTTTAATTTTAATTAAATTTAAATCACAGATAATTTTTTGTAAACAAGTCATCAAACTACAAATCACATCAAAACTTACCCTAAAAATATAAGAATTAAGACAGTATGCTGTTATTTCAAAGAAAAGAAATGAATTAAATCCACTTAAGATAAAAAAATTATTATACTCATTATGTGAGCATGTTTGTATAGTATGTTCTTTATGTCATATGCTTTATGCAAAAAGTATTATTGCTTAGCTGTGGTGAGAGGATGCTTCATTCAGCAAAGGAGCCATACAGACAAAAAAAGAATTTGACCTTCATGTTACAACCTACACAAAAATCAATTCCAATATGGCTCATAAATCTAAATGAGAAAAGCAAATCGATAAAAATCCTAGGAGATAATAGACATGAATATTTTTGTGGCTGTAGATACTGACTAAACAAACCAAATACTAATGTCCAAATAATAAGTAAAAATGTTGAGAGATGAGACTAGATTTAAATTGAGGCCTTTGATTATTATTTTTAAAGTAGTGAAAGTACAAGGCACACTGTAGTGGAAGGCATTTGTAACACCTCAAATAAACCAAAGATTCCATCCAGAATGTATAAATAACTCATACAAATCAATAACAAAGTGACAGCATGATATAAAAATGTGCAAGAGCATGAAACATACAGTTCATTAAAAAGATGCATAAATAACCGATAAGCATATAAAACAGCAAGTGACGTCTCTGTTAAGCATAGAAGTATAAATCTATACCACTATGATTTACTATGGCATACCCATAATAGCTGGTAAAAATAAAATAATTGTCAGAATCAATTGTTAATGAGAATGTGAAGTGTCAGGGATATTCAATATTTACACAACACTCGTGGAAATGTAAATCTTTATAGCCACCTGAGAAAACAACAGGACATTATTCATTGTATTTGAATAAATGATGATAATATATCCTAGAAATTGCTATGGGACATTCACATGAATGTTCATGATAGAATTATTCATAATGGCATTTTCTTAGTCTGCTTTATGCTGTTAATGCAAAATACTTGACACTGGGTAATTTCTAAAGAGAAGAAATTTATTTCTTCCATACCTAGAGGCTGAAACCTCCAATATTAAATACTGCTGGCAACCAGCAAGGGCCTATTTGCTATGTCTCCCTGTGGCAGAAATGAGAGGGCAATAGAAAAAGAGTAGCTTAGCATTAGGAAAGCACTTCACAATCTGCTAAGGAAAGAACTTTCTGAAAAGAATGCACAACACAGGAAATAACTCCAAGAACTGACAAACAGGACGTTTTACACAGCAAGGGAGACTATTGGCATACTCAAGAGACAGGATTAAGAATGAAGGGGAAGTCCATTAAGCACATGTCCTGTCTGGATCCCCCTGTACTGGCCTCCATGATACAGCCCGAGGAGTCCAACAATGGCAGTCTATACTCTGATTAGGCTGAAATCCCCTTAGCTGCTTAGTCCACAAGCTGGGTATCCCAGTAGTCCCCATTTGGCATTGAAGGTTTGGAAGATTCTTGGAGAGTCCATATTGGAGGGTTAAAAAGCTGTGTCTCATGGCTTTGATGAGTGGCAAAAGCAGTGGCAGCCACAGAGTTAATGCAATTGCCAGTAAGAATTGAAGACAGGCCAAACAACAGTGCTCTCTCTTTTTTTGCGGGGGGGGGGCATGGGAGGAAAAGACCCCCGTGTGAAACATAAGGGCAGGATTGATGGATGTTTGGGCTTGCCAAGGAGGAACCTCCGAGCATTTCCTTAAGGAAAACATGACTTCTTTTAGAAAAAAAAATTAAAAAATTGGAACTCCAGTTCAGGTGATATGGGTATAGATGTATGTATATATTAATGTATATATATATATATATATATAGTTATATAGTTATATAGTTATATAGTTATATTGAAGCAATCCAAGTTAGACAGAACAGCAACAACAAAAGAACTGGAAAAAAAATCTCTGGAAAGGCTCAGAAAAAGATGCAAGACATGTATGGCAGAGTGCAGGGACTCAGATGGAGTGGGGGACATGGAAAGGGAAGCGACTCTAAATTCGATTGAAAAATGATGTAAGATTTATGGAAAAGTTTAATAACAATAAAAAATCTTAAAAAAAGAATGAAGGGGAAAAATCTTTATCACCTATATGTCAGACCACACAAGGAAATGAAATTTCCAGTCAGGACAAATAAACTTAACAGATAGTTCTCCAAAGAAGAAATAACACAGCTAGTAAATGTTTTGAAAAGTGTTCTATACACTTATCCATCAGGGAAATGTAAATTACAAGTGATTTGATGTCTGGCAAGGTGGTTCAGTGGGCAAAGGAGTTTGCTGTGCTAGCCTAGTAACCTGAGTTTGGTACCAGAATGTTCCTAAAGATAGAAAAGAACTGATTCCACTAAAGTTTTCCTCTGACTTCCACATGTGTGTCATGGCACATGCACTTCTACATGACACTCACACATGAACAGACACACTAACATGCTAGTAATACATAAAGATAAAAATGTTGCTGCTTTTCTGAGAGTTTATGTTACTGCTGTCAAAGTGAGTAACATCAAGATATCAAATGATAGCAAATGCTGCTGAAGATCCAGGGAAAGAGAACCCCTTAAACACTGTTGGTAGGACTGTAAACTACTATAGCCACTATGGAAGTCATTAAAGAACTTTCTCAAAAAAACTTAAAAAAAAAAAAAAAGAAAAAAGAAAAAAAGCTACCATACAACTTAGTCATACCACTCCTAGGCATATACTCAAAGGACTCTATATCCTTGCACAGAAATATTTGAACATCCATATTTATTGCCACTCTATTCATAACAGCAAGGATACAGGATCAGGCAGGATGTCCATCAACGTCTGGATAGATAATGAAAATGCAATATGTATACATAATAGAATTTAATTTTTAACTTATTTCTATTTTCTGTGTATGAATGTTATGCTTGCATGTATATAAGTGCACCCAAGTTATGCAAAGCCCAAGGAGGACAAAAGAGGGTGTCACATCCCTTGGAAGTGGAGTTACAGACAGTTATTAGCTGCCTTGTAGATGCTGGGATCTAAACCCTGGTCCTCTGTAAAAGCAGCCAGTGCTCTTAACCACTGAGCCAACTCTCCAGCCCCCACAATACAATTTTATTCAGCTGTAAAGAAAAATGAAATAAGAGCATTTGCAATAAAGTGGAAGCAATTATTATGTTAAAGTGGTGTATCCCAGTCTCTGAAAGATGTATAGGGCATTTTTCTTGCATATTTGTTTTCTTGATTTTAAATTATGTACACACACACCTGCATGTGGATGTGTGGATGTGTGAATGTGTGTATGTGTGTGGAGTCATGAAACTACAAAGGGGACCGTGAAGTTTTAACAGTGGAAAGGAGAGGGTGGATAAAAGCAAAAAAGGAGGATTACGGAATATATGTGACATGAAAGCAGAAAGGGGCCACTGGAAGCCGGCAAGAGTCTGGGGAGGCCAGCGGAGCAGATGATCAAACCATAAAGAGGAATGACAGTATATAATTTGAAGGAAAAATGGAAGCAACCAGAGATAGTCATATTAAGCAAATGAATTCACTCTCTCAGAAAAATAAAGATCAAGCATTTTCTTTCATTTGTGGGTCCTAAACCTCACGGATACACAAAATCTTATATGTACAGATGCCATTAAAATATAAAACCAAAACTGTCTAGGAAACAAAATGGACTAATGGGATGGCAAACAGATGAGAAAACGGAGAATGGTATGGTGTGAGGGAATATGCTCAATATATATATATATTATAATATATATATATATATATATGTATATGTTAAACTTATCATTGACAAGCCTGTATATTCCTCTATTGAAAAATAAAATAACAAAAATAATAAAATATTGTTTAATTACGTTTAGTTTGTTCTTAATGCACTCCACAGCCTAATCCCTGTCATAGTGATATAATTTTATAATATATAAATATATATACTTATATCATAATAATGATGTGGATTTTGTGCATATATAATTCAAAGATGTGATTAAGTGTTTATTAGTTATTTAGATAATTTCAAATTCAAAACAATCAGTACTGCAGTAACATGAATGTGTGTCATTATAATCTACCTAATAAAATCAGTCAACCCCTAAATCAACTTATGATTATGATTATATAAATATTAATATTACATACTGCTTCTGTTTAGGAGGTAGTAAAAAACTACATAAAAATAATATCTCCCTTATATTTTTAATTCTAAAAATTGTAAACTTTATTCAGCATAAATTTTTAAACCCTGGCATTTTTCCAACAAGAAATATCAATTTAACAAAATGCAATTCCGTCAGAATTAGTGACATTTTAACTCTGGCCGATCTACAGTTTAGTCATATGCATTACTAGAGCAGTTGAGAAAGAACACTCCGCTAAACTTTCTGTGTAGTTCCCTAAACCCAAGTGTGTAAACAATATGTTCAGTTTCAGCTAACTTCGATACACAAATACGAAAGGAGTTGCTATTTTTTTTTTTTTAACATCTCCACTGGGCACCAATAAAAATGAATGGCCAGGTGGCACAAGATCATGAAAATCTCCTTAGAGAGGGGCAGTAAATTTCTATGTCTACATCTCTGTCAGCAGTAAAATTTGTCAGTCTTTAGGGAAGAGGTAAAAAAAAGTGTGCTTGTGCTTCCAAACACACTGTATTTAAAACTAAATATCCACAGCTTCTGAAGGAAGCATGCCTAGTATCCAATTCCAGTACACTAGTGATTTCTATTGTCAGTGGGACATGGGTAGGAACTATCTCTTGTCTAAAAACTTCCACAGAATAAAACAGCTCTTTGTGCTACAGGCTCATATAAAATATTCATAAGGGACTATGTGTGAATTGCACAATCTAAAACGTTTTGGTAAATCTGAGAGTTTAAAATTAATAAGTTTATTTTAAAAAAATTGTGTTTTGACATATTAGGCTTCCATAGGGACTTTCATGTGCCATTCGTTTGTGTTAGCCCTTTCTACTATCTATTTATAAATTTTATTCAAATACATTAAAAGATAAAAAAAAATTCATTTCAATATCCATTAGATAGCCAAAAACTCTTCAGGACACTATTTAAAAAGTAAGATTCAGAGTAATTTTTGTATAAATATAGTTACATATATAGCAATACATATAGATTTTTATATATAAAGGGGTTAGCTTCTAGCCATACTCTATAGCCAATACTTTTATTGATACTTTTTTTTTTTTTTTGGTCTTTTCGAGACAGGGTCTCCCTGTAGCTCCAGCTGTCCTGGAACTCACTCTGTAGACCAGGCTGGCCTTGAACTCACAAAGATCCGCCTGCCTCTGCCTCCCAAGTGCTAGGATAAGTATCTCTTTTACATATATAGATTTATTATACTTACTGTTAAAATAAAATTATCCTAAATATCCAAAAGTTAAATGGCAATTGAGGAACTGACAAAAGAATCTGCACTCAAAATAAGACAGATACAGAGATAAGCATTTCTTATACTGGGAAGGCACTTCAGATTCTGAAAGGGAATTGTCTCTGACAAGAAAACTTGAGTGTGAGAAGTGGGAGAGAAATGTCCGTTGATATTTTTCTCTGTCCATTCTCCAACCTCTTTGTCATCAAGGAAGATACATACTAAGGGAGACTAAAGCAGAGTCACCAATTTCAAAATCCACTTTCTAGATAAATGGTCAGAAACAAGGTCTCTATGTGGCAAAGTGTGCAATAAATATCACCAAGGAGAGAAACTAAGAAAATGTACTTAGATGAAGGACTGATGTGTTCATAAGGGAATTCTAAGGTTTGGAGAGCTATTAGAATACCATTTGGCAAGTCTTGGTCAGGGCTCCAGGTAAATCACAAAAACTATGGTTCCAAGTATCAGTGCAACTAGTAGCATCCAAAAGTGTAGAATTTTGAAGTGTATATGGGATATTCATCAACATATATAAATTATAAAGCAAACATAAAGAAATTAACTCAAAGCCAAAATCAACTATAGTACATTTTCTGAGCATAATGCAATCAAACTAGAAATTAATAAGACAAAAAGCAAATTTCGAAGCATTTGAAAGTTAAACAGCACGCTTTTAAGTAATCCTCTCATATTAGTGACTCCAGCAATGGATCAAAGAAAAGGTCTTAAATAAAGAAGAAAATGCACTGAAGAATGGAATTAAGTTCAAAGTTGTTCTGTACAGTCAAGAAAATTATCTACATTAGCTGTATCTTTGGTTCTCAAGAATAGGTTAATTTTTGTAAGTTTTTTAAATAAAGCAAGCCAAAGTAGAACAGTAAATAATGAGTTAATCAGATGATAGATAGATGATAGATAGATAGATAGATAGATAGATAGATAGATGGATGGATAGATAGGTAGATTAGATAGATAGACAAATAGATAGACAAATAGAAATATAGAGAGTTAGATAGAGAGATAGACAAAGTCAATTTGGGTTCTTAGAACATTTACCAGAAACTGGCTGGGGAAGCACCTCTTGAAGGCAGCTAACTGGAGTTCTCAATAGAAAGATTCCCAGTCAGAAAAGAGGGGCTGGAGAGATACCTCAGCGGTTAAGAGCACTGATTGCTTTTGCAGAGGACTTGGGTTCTATTCCCAGCACTTACATGGCCGTTAAGAACCGTCTTCATGCTGAGCGTGGTGGCCCATGCCTTTAATCCTAACACTTGGGAGGCAGAGGCAGGTGGATCTCTGTGAGTTCAAAGCCAGCCTGGTCTACAGAGTGAGTTCCAGGATAGCTGGGGCTATAGGGAGACCCTGTCTAACAAAACATAGGATGACATTTTCATGACCTGAAACAAATGTCTTAAATATAACATTAAAAATTATTTATAACATTTTATCAAATGATAGATAACTGGGAGATGCTTCACTAGATAAAATGCTTGATTTTAAGTACAGGGATCTAAGTTTTGGACTCCAGTGTGCACAAGTATAATGGTGTGACTGGAAACTTAAAATCCCAGTGGCGAGAAAGGGAGACAAGAGGAACCTGAGGCTGAATGGCAAGCCAGCCTAGTATAAATGGTAAGTTCCAGCCCAGTGAGAGATTCGGTTCCAGCCCCAAACCTCATAACCTCATACTTAGGTGGAAGCAAGAGATAGATAGATAGATAGATAGATAGATAGATAGATAGATAGATAGATAGATAGATAGATAGATGATAGATAGATAGAGGCACACACATGCATACACACTATAAACACATAAAATATTAGAATGATAAATTGTACTGCTTCTAAAGTCGTTTGAAAGTCATATATCCAATAAACTAATATCTCTAATACTTTAAAGTTTTCAGTCCAACAAAGTGGAAATGCAAATAACATAAAATGAGAAAAGTTGTTAGCCACCATAAAACATTAGGAAAATGTAAATTAAAATCACAATGAGATCTGGGCTTGGTGGCTCATGCCTTTAATCCTAGCACCAAGGAGGCAGACAGGTGGATCTCTGTGAGACTGAAGCCAGCCTGGTATATAAAGCAACTCGCAGGCCAGATGGGGCCATAGGAAACCTTGTCTCAAAGAAAATCATAATGAAATATCACAACTTATATTTGAAACAAGCTAATTTTTAAAAGATATATAAACAGTCTTAAGTACTAAGTAACAGAAATTTTGAAAGCACATATGTAAGTGGTAGAAACATAATATAGTATGGGCTCTGTGGAAATGTACTGGACAATATCTTATAAGCATAGACTTAGAATTGTACTCAACAATGGCATTTCCAGGAGAAATAAAAAAAAATGTTCATCCAAAAGTCTAAAATCCATAGATAAATCACTGTATCAGTCTCATTCATATTCATCAAAATCTAGAAACAACTGCATATACTTCCTTCGGTGAATGGATCAACAGTGCTGCTTCCTTATAGAACAGAATTAGTGTGCAATAAGAAGTGAGCTACTAAGACACAGAAAAGTTTCATGAATCTTCAAGATACACTGGCTTATTTTCTTTCTGGTTGCTATGATAAAATACCCAACAAAAGTAACTCAAGGGAGAAATGGATTATTTCAACTACAGTAAAAGGGTGCAGTCTACCATGGTAAGGAATTTAAAACTGCAGAATCTTCAAGCAGATGGTTATATCACATGCAAAATCAGGAAACACAGCAATGAATGTTTGTGCTCAGATAGCTTCCTTCTTTTATGCAGTCCAGTACCAAGCCAAAGAGTGGCGATGTCCACTTTTACATTGGTGCTTCCTATCTCAATATACCTAATAGACATAATTTCTCACTGGCATAGCCTAAAGGAAACCTAATCAAATAATCTCCCATAGGTATTCCTGGAGCTTTCTTTCTTTTGTGATTCCAGATCCTGTCAAGCCAACAGCACTAAACACCACACATTTCTTGAATGAAGGAAGCGAATCTAAACACATATTTATTCTTCTGCTTATATGATACTCATGAAATGACAAAACTAGAGCAAAAACAGATGAGTGCTTGTCAAAAAATGAATTGGAGAAAAATAAGTCTATAAAATCATGGCATAGAAGTCTTTCTTTTTTTACAGAGATTAAGGAACAGTTTTGTATTCTGACTATGGTTTCAATTTTATGAATTTATACATGGGTCTCTAGGTCTGTTTCTTCATGCCTGAGATAAAGCCAAAAGTCATTTTCTTGTTGCATTTGTTTGTTTATTGTCCCCAGCCCACCAAACTCAATATATAGACCAGGCTGCCCTTGATCTCAAAGACATCCTCCTGCCCCTGCCTCCCAAGGGTTATGGACTAAAGTCATGCGCCACCATGCCCAGCACAGATAAAGTCATGATAAAAAAGCATAGGGCAGTACAACGCTGTTCACCTTTTGGTAGCAAGGGAACAGAGAGCTAGGAAAAAGCTCAAGGAAAAGTACATTTTTTATATTTACTAAAAAACAAATAAATAAAAAGGAATTATTAAGTTTGCCTTTTTTTTTTTTTTTTTTTTTTTTTTTTTTTTT
>VZQC01012466.1:904344-915939 GCA_009823505.1 Rhizomys pruinosus | reverse complement strand
CCCCCGCTTCCCTTTTTTTTTTTTTTTGGTCAAGTTTGCCTTCTAAAGAGAAAATTGGTGCTAGTATCCACAAATCAGGGACACTATATGTCATTTGTTTTTTAAGTAAATATAATAACTGATGTTACTCATCAACATGCTTTGTAATGTAGGAAAGTAAAATAACATTGTTTCTTTATCTGCATACAATCCTACTATCAAAATGTAAAAGCCTAAACATGTTTTGGAATTAACCTAGAGTTTGCTTTCAGATGTAATCATTTTGGTTTATCTGCAGCGTCCACATGGGCATATTTTTGAACCATATAAATGAGAAGGAACAACAACAACAGCAACAACAACAACAAAAGACTGGGTCAAAGATCTGACTGAAACAGTAAACTTAAACCCAAAATGGTAAACTTCAGCATCAAAAATTTTTACAAAGACAGAAAAAAAAATGAAAAACATGTATGGCACAATGTATGAGCTCTGACAAGAGGGGACAAGGAAGGAGAATTGAGTCTAAATTTGATTAAGAAATGTTGTATAAATACACAAAGTTTCAGCAAAAATGTGTATTTTCCCCAGGGGATGCCACCAGTGATCTACTTCCTTTAATTAGGCCCCCATCTCCTAATAAAGTCACCACATCAGAAATCCATTGAGAGATGATTTATTAACTGAATCAGAACCCTCAGCGTTTAGCAACTTCCTAAAAGCCCATCAGCTGGTAAACCAGGCCTTTACCACATGAGACTTTGGGGAATATCCAAACTATAATAACAGAATTATTAGGGTAAACTTTACTAGATCATAATTTTTAAATATTAAGGACATAAAGAGAGTGATGACATTCAAGTTTAAAATATTTGGTTTTATTTCATTAGAAGCAAAATTATGATGAATAAATTAAAACATTGCGTAGTGATTGAAACGGCTATTCAATAACAACAAAATAGAAACAGAATTATGAGGACAAATAGACAAATCCTTAGATAAAGTGAAGACCACAACTTTCCTCTGAGTAAAAAAACTAAAAAGGTAGAAAGAAATTCTGCAGAAGTATAGAAAGATCTAACCTGTACTATCAAGACAATTCCATGTAATTTGTACTTAAAAAATATTCCACTCGACAACAGTGGGATATACATCATAGGGAAGTACTTCTAGGATATTCACCAAGATAGGGATAACAATAAACAAAATCGGAAGAATTGAAAATATACAAAGTACATTCTCTACTAGTAAGTGAATTAAACTGAAGAATACAAAATATTACTTTAGGGCTGGAGAGATGGCCTAGCGGTTACAGTGCCGACTGCTCTTGCAAAGGACCTGGGTTCGATCCCCAGCACCCACATGGTGGCTGAGAACCATTTTTAACTCCAGTCCCAGGGGAGCCCGACACCCTCTTCTGACCTCTGCGGCATTGCACGACACGAGTGCACAGACCTACATGCAGACAGTACATTCATACATATAAAAAAATAAATAAAATTTTAAAAACCAAAATACTACTTTAAATTCTCCAAATATTAAAAAATTATCAAACACCTTAAATACTCATATCTCAAAAGAATTTTATGTAAAAAATGATCTCTATCTATCCACATATATCTATCTATCTATCTATCTATCTATCTATCTATCTATCTATCTACCTATCTATCTATCTCTCCTGTGTGTGTGTGTTTACGATAGCATACTTGTGGAGATCAAAGGATAATTTATGAGTATCAATTCTTTGTTTTTATTTAGTGAGTGCCAGGGATTGAAACCAGGATGTTAAGCTTAATGACAGTGCCTTTACTGACTGAGCAATCTTACTGGTCCTCAAAAGAAATTCTTGCCGGGCGTGGTGGTGTATGCCTTTAATCTTAGCACTTGGGAGGCAGAGGCAGGTGAATCTTTGTGAGTTCAAGGCCAGCCTGGTCTACAGAGAGAGTTCCAGGACAGCTGGGGCTACAAGGAGACTCTGTCTCAAAAAAACAAAAAAAAAAAAAAAAGAAATTCTTTTTTTATGATTTTATGTGTATTTCAGACATCATTTCTCAGTTCAGTTTACACATATTCCCATTTCACTCCCCCCCCCCCCCCAGATCATCCACTCTGCCATAACTATCCTGCATCTTTCTCTCAATCTTTTTTTTATGCTTAGGAATTCACATTTTCCTCCTTTAATTTTATATTACTCTAAAATATGCATACATACTTTCCATTCATATACAGTAATTACAGAGTCTGAAAGTAAGTGATAGATCGATTCTAGAGCCTGTTAAGAGATTTACATTAAACAACCTAGTTGCTTTCAGATAAACAGAAATATAACAATAATGTTGTTCAGTTTGCCTTTCATCTGGAGATTTGGTGTTAGCATGAAAAAACGAGGGAGACCATTTGCTGCTTGTTTTTCTGGGACTGTGTTATTTCACTTACCATAATGGCTTTGAGTTCCATCCATTTACCTGAAAAGTTCATGATGTCATCTTTCTTTACCACTGAATAGTACTCCATTGTGTAGATGTACCACATTTTTGTCATCCACTCGTCTGTTGAGGGGCATTTGGGTTGGTTCCAGGTCTTTGCTATTGTGAAGAGAGCTGCAATGAGCATGGTTGTGCATGTATCTTTGTGGTACCATGAGTCTTGTGGGTATATACCCAGGAGCGATATGGCTGGGTCAGGTGATAGGCTCATGTTGAGTCTTTTAAGGGCTCTCCACACTGCTTTCCATAATGGTTGTACAAGTTTACATTCCCACCAGCAGAGGATGAGTGCTCCCCTTTCCCCACAACCTCTGCAGCATTTGGTGTCTTTGGTGTTATTGATCTTAGCCAGGTGTATCAGAGTGAGATAATATCTGAGAGTGGTTTTAATTTGCATTTCCTTAATTATCAATGATATTGAACACTTTTTAACATGTTTCTCAGCCATCTTTCCTTCCTCACTTCCTGAAGTCTCTATTCAGCTCTTTACTCCATCTTCTGAGTAGATCATTTGTTTTCTTCTTTGTTTTTTTGAGTAGTCTATATATCCTTGAGGTTAATGCTCTGTCAGATGAATCACTGGTGAAGATTTCCTCCACTCTGTGGGTTTTCTCTTCACCTCCTTGATTGTTTCTTTCACTGTACAGAAGCTTGAGTTTGATGAGGTCCCATTTGTCAACTGTTGACCTTATTTCCTCTGCAGCTGCTGTCTGATTTAGAAAGGCTTTTCCTACACCTATGTCTTGTAGGTTGTTACAGACTTTTTCTTCTATCCTACACCTATGTCTTATAGGTTGTTACTGACTTTTCTGTCACCTTCGGGGTTTGAGGTTTTATGTCGAGATCTTTGATCCACTTGGAGTTGATTTTTGTACAGGGTGAAAGAAACAAGAGTTTCAGGGGCTGGAGAGATGGCCTAGCGGTTGAGAGCGCCGACCGCTCTTACAGAGGACCCGGGTTCGATCCCCAGCACCCACATGGCGGCTGAGAGCCGTCTGAAACTCCAATTCCAGGAGAACTCCAGTTCCAGGGGAATCCGAGACCCTCTTCTGACCTCCGCGGCATTGACCGACACGGGTGCACAGACTTGCATGCAGACAGTACATTCATACACATACAGAAATAAATAAAATTAATAAAAAAATTAAGAAAAAAAGAGTTTCAGTAAAGGGGGCTGGAGAGATGGTTCAGCAGTTAAGAGAAGCGACCGCTCTTGCAGAGGACCCAGGTTCAATTCCCAGCACCCACATGGTGGCTAAGAACTATCTTTAACTCTAGTTCCGGGAGAATCTGACACCCTCTTCTGACCTCTGCAGTATTGCACGACATGGGTGCACCAACCTACATGCAAACAGTACATTCATACACATAAAAAATAATAAATAATAAAATTCATACAAATAAATAAATAAATAAATAAATAAATAAATAAATAAATAAATAAAATGCCTTTGTGGAAGATATAAAAATTGTTGATTGTAGACCCATTCGTACGTGTGCATATACTTAAAAAAAAAAAAGTTTCAGTAAAGTGGCCGGATACAAAATTAACCTGGAAAAATCAGGTAGCCTTTATTTACACCAACAATAAGCAAATGGAGAAGGAATATAAGAAGACCTTCCCACTCACAATAGCCTCAAAAATAATAAAATACCTGGGAACAAACCTAACCAAAGACACCAAAGACCTCTATAACAAAAATTTTAAACCCCTGAAGGAGATTGAAAATGACATCAAAAGATGGAATGATCTCCCATGTTCGTGTATTGGAAAAATTAATATAGTAAAAATGTCCATTTTACCCAAATTGATATGCAGATTCAATGCAATCCCAATCAAAATTCACAGACTTGAAAAAAAATCCTTAAATTCATATGGAAAAACAAAAGACCCCAAATAGCTAAAGCAACCCTGAGTGAAAAATGCAATACAGCAGGGATTGCTCTACCAGACTTCAATCTATATTACAGGGCCATAGTCATAAACACAGCCTGGTACTGGCACAAATCTAGACCCGTTGACCAATGGAACAAAATTGAAGATCCAAACTTGAGCTCATACAATTTCAGCCACCTCATATTTGACAAAGGGGTAGAAAACTCAATGGAGGAAAGATAGCATCTTCAGCAAATGGTGCTAGCAAAACTGGGTCACCATTTGTAGAAGAAATTCTTAAAAAGAAATTAGAAAATATTTACTAGTGAATGAAAATAAAATACTAGATAATAGAATTTTTGAGATTTTTGATAAAGCAGTTCTTAGAATAAAAGTTGTGTCATAAAATGTGTATGTTAGAAAAGTAAAAAGCCCAGGCCTGGTGGTGCAATACCTTTAATCACCGTACTCAGCAGACAGAGGCAGGAGGATCTCTGTGAGTTCAAGGCCAGCCTGGTCTACATAGTGAGTTCCAGAACAGCTGAAGCTACAGGGAGACCCTGTCTCAAAAATACCCAAAAAAAAAGAAAGTAAAGTAGAAATAATTCAAAGATTTAAGGTTTCCATTTTATAAAGAAAAGTAGAGCCAGGCATGGTGGCGCATGCCTTTAATCCTAGCACTTGGGAGGCAAAGGCAGGCAGATCTTTGTGAGTTCAAGGCCAGCTTGGTCTACAGAGCAAGTTCCAGGCCAGCTGGGGCTACATGGAGACCCTGTCTCATTCATAAAGATCATAAAGAAAATTAAATATATGAAACAAAGAGAAGAAAAGTAAAGTAAGGGACTGTGGTGTACATGGAAGCTCACCTGTAATTCCAGCCTCTGAAAACAGGGACATGGAATTACCAGAATGGGCTAGCTAGCAAGATTAGCCATATCAAGGAGTTCTGAATTTGATTGAGAGATCCTGACTCAATAAAGGGGAAGAGCAGTTAAGGATGATACCCAACATCAATCCCTGTGCCTTTACATACACATACACACACATGCACTTGTACTGAAAACCAGTGAGACCAGGCACACCCCCCCCACAAAACACATAGAAATATAAAAAGAGAGAAAAATAAATTCAATCCTAGGCAAAAGTAGGCAAATTTTATATATAACAGCAAAAATCACTAAATTGAAATGGCCACGAACTGTTTTTAAAAACATCAGAGAGATTGGACTATCCAATGGCATTTTATCCTATTTTAAACTTATTAGACAAGTAGAAAAATAACAAAATAAAAAGTATTTACCATGAGTCATATGGAAAGGTACAATACAGACTTTCTTTCTTTCTTTCTTTTTTATTTATTTATTTTTTTTTTGGTATTTTTGAGACAGGGTGTCCCTTTAGTCCCAGCTGACCTGGAGCTCGCTCTGTAGACCAGGATGGCCTTGAACTCAGAGACCCACCTGCCTCTGCTTCCCGAGTGCTGGGATTAAAGGTGTGCACCACCATGTCCAGCGTTAGACTTCTTTCAGTATATAAATATACAATGTAAAAATAATTTCAATGCAATTACCCTATAACAGGGGTTCAATGACCCCAACTGACAACACAGGCCCACAAATGGAAAGCTCAATGCCAGGAAAAGACTCTCTCTTTATAGTTGTTCATTAGAGGGATCTCATAGATCCTCAAATACTGGCTATTGTAATTGCACTTGGTTACCTACCAGAACTTGCTAGTAAGACTCTACTGCTAATGACAACACATATCTGAGTCACAGAACTAACAAACAGAAATCAAGCTGGTACTGACCTTGAAGTTACATCTCTGCTGACCAATGTTCAGAGTACTAGAAAGTGCTCTGCATTCTATTGCTAGAGAAAGGCAGTCATCAACCTTACCCAGCTTTGAACCTCACAAACTATAATCACAACTGGCTTGGCAAAATATGCCCAGTAGGGAAATAGTGGCATAAACAATTGGGAGCAACCAATCACCTTCAAAGTGGATTTAGGGCCTGATTCACAAAATCCACTCCACATCACGATCAAGAAACTGTGGCTAGATGGGTCATAGAAACTAGAGGAACTCATCACTACAATTCTTCTAACTAGATATAATATTGAACTGAGTGTTATGCCTGTACATTTATGTATCTCAGAACTCTGAGCAGAGAAGATTCCTTATACCACAGATGACGATTAACTCAAAGACCCACAAATAGTCATTGTGCACAGAATAAAAGTCTACAGAGTTCTCAGGCCTAAATGAGATAACTATGACTCACCTCTCCTTAGCCCAATGTTCAGGGAACTTCATGGAAGAGGGCATATAAAGACTATAAAGGGGGCTGGAGAGATGGCTCAGTGGTTAAGAGCGCTGACTGCTCTTGCAGAGGACCCGGGTTCGAGTCTCAGCACCGACATGGCTGCTAAAAACTGTCTTTTAACTCCAGTTCCAGGGGAATCTGATGCCCTCTTCTGACCTCCGCAGCATTGCACAACATGGGTGCACCAACCTACATGCAGACAGTACACTCATACACATAAAAAATAATAAATAAAAAAATTTAAAAAAGACTTTAAGGGCCAGTGGTAGTAAATGAATACACAAAAATAATGTTATCTGGGCACCACAAGGTAGGTGAACATATGAATCCACAGTACTTATCACAGCATGCACAAGACTTGTGCAAGCCCAAACTTGATAAGGGTCCAAAATGGATGACGGAAGGGGGATAAAGCTCCAGCCTGAGGATCTATTGGCATTTGATGGATGTGAGAGAGTTAGTTATCCTTACTGATACGATGTCTAATAGGTTGACCAGACTCAAAGGGACAGACCACTATCCAAGAGCACTTTGAAAACACAGATTATACTCGATAGGCCTTTAAAAAGGAGGATATGAAGTTAGGGGTACAGGGTAATAAGGTAGGGATGGAGAAGGGACGAGGTCTGAATATGATCAAAATACACTGAATGCAATTGTCAAATAAATAAAATAAAAACAAAATTTAAATATGTATTTACTAAGAGCAATAATGGTATTATCTCGTTCAACATACCCAACAAATCAGTGGCTATTAACGTCCAATATTGACTACACTATGTTCAATGGACTAATAAAGGATGCTCAATTCTTATAAACACTGCCTGAAAGGGAACAGACGAATTGGACTCTTTTGCAATCCAGGTATGATTTCTGTTATTTTATATGCAGAAATGTAAATACACACATACCATCATAAAAAAGACAAAAACTAAACTCTTTCTTTCCAAAATACTCTTTCTTGTTCTCAATTTTAAGTACTATTATGCATAGATACCCACAAATATCCTTGCATACATAACAAGCTAGGAACCACATGAGGGAAAGCATGCAGTATTATTTTACTTTCTGAGATTGGGGGACCTCACATTATATATATATACTTTATTGATATATATTTATTTATAGTTTTATATATATTATATACTATATAAATTATATATTATATATCAAGTGGAGCAGGTGTTTTTAATTTCCCAAAATATGTTTGGCAAACATGTATTGGTAAGGTATTGGCATTTATTAATCTTATTTTATTTCCTAAAATGTGAGGTGATATTTTTAGGAAAATATGTATATTATAAGGATAGTTCATTGTAAAAATAAATTAGGTGCATATCTTAAAAAAAATACAGGGAGCTAAAAAAATGGCTCAGAATTTAAGAGCACTGGCTGCTCCTGCTGAGGACCAGGGCACAATGCCCAGCACCTACATGATGGCTAACAACCATCCATAGATAAGTCCAGTTCCAGGAGATCCAATACGATCTTCTGACCTCCATGGACATTGCAAAGTATGGGTGCATTCGCATGAGTGTAGGCAATATACTCATACACATAAAAATGAAAATAAGAAAATATTTGTTTAAAATTCATTGCAAGAAAGAAGTACATGTGTAGTTCTTTCTAATGGAAAAGAACCAAGAGCAAATCATATGACAGTGACATAATGTCAAGCACAAGGAAAATATAGAACTACACAAATTAGGAAAAAACGTGAATGAAAATTTTTAAATGGAAGAATATGAAAAAAATTCTAGGTCAGAAAAAAATGGGAAACCAAGTATGGATGATCTGTAGCAGTAAAGTATTAATAAAATGTGAGCCACTGATTTAAAATATGACTTTGGTGTATATATGAATGGTGTATGCACATATGTGTGCAGGGACGGGAGAACACTGATGCCTGTGGAGTCCAGAGGAGAATGTCAGGTGTCCTGTTCTCATTCTCCACCTTATTCCTTTGAGATAGGGCCTCTCACCAAATCTAGAGTTAGGCTGCAGGCCAGCAAGCCTCAGACATCCTCTATCTCCAACCCCATCAGTAGTGGGGCTACAGACAAGCATGGCCCTGCCCCACTTTTTATATGGGTGCTAGAGAGTTCAGTTCATGTCCTCAAGCTAGGATAGCAAATGTTTTTATCCACTGAGGAATCTCCCCAGTACTGAGTCACTTTTTATTACATGGTATTTTCTTTATGAAAAATAATCGTATTCACTTACAAGATATGCATTGAAAACACATTAAGGGGCTGGACAGATGGCTCAGTGGTTAAGAGCACCGACTGCTCTGGCAGAGAACCTGAGTTCAATTTCCAGCACCCACATGGTAGCTAAGAACCGTCTTTAACTCCAGTTCCAGGGGAATCCAATGCCCTCTTCTGACCTCCATGGCATTGCATGACATGGGTGCACCAACCTACATGAAGACAGTACACTCATACACATAAAAAATAATTCAAAAAAATTAAAAAAGAAAGCACATTAGGGTAAAGGTACGTTAGTGTTATAAAGATATTGTCATCCTTCTTATGGTAACCACTGCTTTTTAAATATATGTTCTTTGGACTTGAATGATGGCTTAAGAGTTAAGAACACTTGCTCTTCCAGAGGACCTGGTACCAGCTCCCAGCACCAACAACATTAGGTTGCTCACAATCCCTTATAACTCCAACTTCAGGGATATCCAATGCCTCTGGCCTCCATGACCACCTGCGCTCACACAAGCACAAACACACAAGCACACCTGCTCAAGCACATCCACACAAGCACACCCACATGCACAAGCACACCCACATAAGCATACCCACACAAGCACACCCGCACAAACACACCCACACAAGCACACCTGTGCAAGCAAACCCACACCCACACAGACATACATATAACTTAAAATAATGAAATGAATCTTCTTTAAATAATAATTGAAATTTGGGGGAATTAAAGTCTGCAAATCATCTTAAAACAATTTTTTGGTCTTTTTGAGACAGGGTCTCCTTCTAGTCCCAGCTGTCCTGGAACTCGCTCTATAGAACAGGCTGGCCTTCACCTCACCAAGATCCATTGCCTTTGCCTCCGGAGTGCTAGGATTAAAGGTGTGCCACCAAGCCCGGCAAAAATCAATGTTTTTAACGTGATTTTAACAATGTTTTCGACATGATTCTTTTACAAGAGATGTTGAAACATACTTTTGACAAGAGATATGTAAATAGAACTCATAATAAAAGGTAGCATGATAACCCTCCACGCAGTTGCTTATACAAAGTACATGCCAAAAATTTCAATACAATCATGTCATGGAATATATATCAAAGGTATTATTTTTCCTAAAGGAAAGTTTTTTTTAAGATAGAGTCTTACTTATATTTGAAACTTTGAGAAAAGTAGATGAGTACTTATAGTCTGCTAACTGAATTTCTAGATTATTTTACTTTCTTATAGTTTAGGACACATTAAACATTCTAGAGGCTGAACAGAATGCAACAATTTGAACAACACTGTAGACAGACCATGTAAAATACATGGGTTTATTTTTGGTAGTCTGAATTACATTTAATATACATTCTAATTATACTAGTAGTCCATATGTACCTCAGAAGTGCTAAGAATACTGTAAACATAAGTGACAGAACAGAACATGTAGCAAGAGCACAGTATGGCTGATGTTCTGCCCTGTGCATTTCTCCATCGTGGGGTGTGTCTCTAGGAGAACTTTGTGTACTACAGTCCTTTCAGTCTGGTTGGAATTTGTACAAATTGAAATATTGGGCCTTTTTCATGCATAGATAATTTAGTTTTTCAGTACAGACTTTTGATGTAGCTAAGAACGAATAAGGGGCCAAATTTTCACACCTACCTGAAAGAAAGAAAAGAATATATGAAACAGTGAGGTTTAATGTGTTGGACATCAGGAAAAGAACAGTATTTGCGGGGGAGGTGAAAAACAGTACAGAACACAGTGCACAGACCAGGACCTGGCTGTCTATTTGAATTCAGACATTAAGTTGAATGCCTCAAAATTACAAAGAAGGAGGCCAGAGCTTGGGAGATAAAACTACAGAAAAGATGGAGCTTTATGAAAAGAAATCTCTATGGATTACACAAGTTTGGGGATTATTCCTGTTCTCAGAAGTCAGAATGGGAAACAAAAACCAGTAGGTTACATGATGCTGGTTACAATATGCAGAACACTTTTGCCTTAGAAGTGAGGAACACTTTTTTTGGCGCCGGGGCAAGAGGGTCGGGCCAGTGCTCTGCACTTTTGGACAGGCAGCCCGGAAGTCACTTGGGCAAGTATCTGCAGGTGGGCTCGTTCTGGGGCTGCAGCTAGGGGGTCGTGTCTCTGAGGACTTCTGGGCGGGACTGCCCTTCACCTTTCTTTGGCACCAGGGCCAGAGGGTCGGGCCAGTGCTCTGCACCTTTGGGCGGGCTGCCGGGGCATGGGCTAGGTCAGGCATATCCCCACCCCCAGACTGGTGAGAATCCAAGTGGACATTTTTGGAGAATCTTCAGAACAAGAAGAGAAGAGTGGTTTACAAAATTGAAAACTAGACAAGTCAATACTCCATAAACAAGGAGGAGGAAAGGGGGGGGAAGGAAAAAAAAATCTGAAGGAGGAAAGCAAAACCATCCCCTAACATAGTGAAAAGGTATTTGTGATCTGAACCACAAAAGGGAAGCCCACATGCCAGGGACACGACGAAGGGACAACATGGGAAAGGCACAGGAAAATCCTGCATCAAGCGCTACCAAACCAGTAGGAAATACCTACAATGGGAACCCCTTGGAGGAGACCCAAGGAACAGATCTTAGAGGAATAATTGCAGACCTATGCAGAGAAATTAAAGAACATAAAGAGGAATTCAGAGAACTAAAGAGAGAGAATGAAAAACTCAAAAAGGACCTAGAGGGATACAATGACAAAC
>VZQC01012466.1:868059-894314 GCA_009823505.1 Rhizomys pruinosus | reverse complement strand
TGCATGAAGGATGCTTGTACTCATGGATTATCACTTATAGCTAAAAAATGGAAAAAAAACTGAGAGAAAGATGCAGGACAGTTATGGCAGAATGCATGATCTGGGTTGGGGTGGGGGTGGGGGGGAAGGGAAAGGGAAATGTGCCTGAACTGAATTGGAAAATGATGTATGAAATGCACAAAGCATCAATAAAAAATATGTTAAAAAAGAAACAAAGCAATAAAGAAAGAAAAAAAAAGAAGTGAGGAACTATTACCTACACAAGAAGCACTGTTTTTTATCTCACCCAACAAAGTTTAAAAGCAAGACCTAATATTAACACACTAATTCCAAGTAATTTAACTGTATTTCATGACGAAGCTCAAGAATATTATTTATAGAAGCATAACAAGGTAAAATTCACATTCAATGGCAAATTATACAAGATTCAAAGCTCTGGTCTGGGAACTTGGAAACTGATTAATACTGGGTGAAGGAAGGTAGACCTTACTGCCAGTCTCTAGATAGGCTGACAAGATTCCAGGGGATGTACTTTCATGGAAGGACATTTGGGTACAAATGCTGGACTGGCTAAGACTTAACATGCAGTGGAATGCCTGAGGTCTGGCGGGGGGCATAGATAGGGGAAGGGGATCTAAATTTGATTAATAACTATTGTATGAAATACAGAAAACTTCAATTAATTTTTTTAAAGATTCAAAGCAGCAGGTAACTGTAATCCATAACAAGGAAACAACCATAATTAAAATTGACTTAGAAATGAGACACGATAGGGCTGGAGGGATGGCCTAGAGGTTGAGAGTGCCGACCGCTCTTGCAGAGGACCCGGGTTCGATCCCCAGCACCCACATGGCGGCTATGAACCGTCTGAAACTCCAATTCCAGGAGAACTCCAGTTCCAGGGGAATCCGAGACCCTCTTCTGAACTCCGCGGCATTGCACGACACGGGTGCACAGACCTACATGCAGACGGTGCATTCATGCACATACAGAAATAAATAATAAAATAAAAAAATTAAAAAAAAAAAGAAATGAGACACGATAGAGTTAGTAAATAAGGACACTAAATTATGACTATGATATTAGTATATATAGCTGTGTTCTATAGGTTCAAAGTAACAGCATAGACAGGTTAAGCACACTAGGGGAAATGAAAAAGTTTAAGTCCCCACTCCTGCCATCTGACTGCCTGCCTCCAAGCGGCAGAAATCCATGCTGGTAATTTCAATAGCATGGCATTTTCCTTCTCTCCTCCATTTTCCTCCTTCAAACAGCTGCAGAGATTTATAGCTCGCCTGCTCTGGGCATTTTTCTTTTTTACTCTAATAAAATTATCCTCCATCTTAAAAAATAAATATGCAAACAACAACAACAAAAACATCCCTCACAATGCCATCTGAGCTTTGTTCATAAGAGCCATATAATTAAATTTTGTGTAATCAAGATCATTCATATTGCTTTGTAAATTTTGAGTCTTTCATTTCCATAAATATTATGCACAATTCCTTCAATACACTGAGATTCCACAGTTCTTTACTCATTACATGGATGTGTCACTTGTAGACTGACATGTGCCATTCAATTGTCAGTATCACAAAGTTTTGAAAATCTTTAAAATCAAAAGGATTTTTTTTAATTTTCAATTTTTATTTTTATGAGTGTGTTGTCTACATGTGTGAAAGAGTATTTGTGTCATGCAATGCCCACAGAGGTCAAAAAAGTGTGTTGATACCCTGGAAGTGGAGTTACACACAGTTTTTAGCCACCACATGAGTGTTGGGAACATAACCTAGGTGCTCTGCAACAGCAGTCAGTGCTTTTAACCACTGAGCCACATCTCCAGCCCTGGATTTTCAATTATCTAGTTTAACTTTGTGGGGGTTTTTGTTTGTTTCTTTGGTTTTGGGTTTGGGTTTTTTGTTTTGTTTTGTTTTTGTTTTTGCTTTTTGGTTTTGTTTGTTTGTTTGTTTGTTTTTTTGGCTGAGTATAGCGGTGCACACCTTTAATCTCAGCACTCAAGAGGAAGACATCAGGCGGATATCTGTGAGTTCAAGGCCAGCATGGTCTACATTTTGAATTCCAGGACAGCTGGAGCTACAGGGAGACCCTGTACCAAAAACCTGGTTGTCGCTGTTGCTGTTGTTATTGTTGTTGGTGGTAGCGTTAGTTTTTGTGGCAGTTTCTTGCTATAGAATGGTACCTGGATTAGAATTCACTATGCAGATAAGGCTGAACTCAAAATTATAGTCTTCCTTTTGCTTTTGATCCCTAAACACTACATTTAGTCATGTTCTACTCAGTGTGTGAGTTGAACAGCCTCAATTATCTTTAGGTAGTCTCCTCTCAGTGAACAAATATCAGAGAAGTAGACATGTTGGTATATTATAATATCATATTTGAAAGATGGAGGTAGAATTATAGGGAACTCACAGTCATTTTAGTGACAAAGTGAGTTTGAAATTCATTAGAGCCTGTGTCCACAAGCAAATCAAAATATCAAAGACAGGATCATTGGATTGGGTTTATATTAACAAATATATCACATTTAAACTCCAGATTCTTATTGGTATCTTCAATTGTTCAGTAACTGATTTAATTCAACCTGAGCTTTTCACCCCAGGTTCTCTGAGGAATCTGCATGATATTCTACAGTGTGATCTTCCTGATGTTAAGCTTATAACATGAGCTAAAAAATCATGCATGTATGAATTAATTTCAGTTAATTTCCCCCAAAGTGCCAGATGTTTCAGGGCATATCTGACAGTACTCTCCCTGTGAGATTTGAAATTTTTACTTCTAGCTGAACACATTTTTTTTTACCTGATAAAAAGTAATGGACTTATTCCAACAATTATAAAATTTAATCTGACTCACAAAATATTTCAGTGACCCATTTTCTCTTATTGTCTGTGTATTATCATCTGTTAGGAATAGCATGTGAAAATACATTCTTTTTTTTTTTTAAGCCTACAGCACCCGGTATTTCCAGGCGGTCTCCCATCCAAGTACTAACCATGCCCGACCCTGCTTAGCTTCCAAGATCAGACGAGATCAGGCGCGTTCAGGGTGGTATGGCCGTAGACGAAAATACCTTCTAAAATAAAAGTAATATTCCAGCTACAAATACTCTCTTCTCTCTGAAACATAGTATGTTAATTAAATCTGTTTTCTTACAAGAAACCCATATATCTCTTTTTAAAAATCAATGCAGTTTCTATTTCAATAGACTAAAGGAGGATAAAATGCAACAATTGTTCAGTTTCAAGTATAAACTACAGTATTTTGAGCATGTATAGATACATCCACAGCAACAACATAATTCCTATCAAATTTTAAAATATGGACAGTACAATATTTGAGGTTTAACAAAAGATACGTTGGTGGCTTCCAGCACAGAACCATGTGGAGCCTACCTTCTGTCCACTTCTAGTGCAGAGTGAGTGACTTGACTTGTCACCCCTGCAGGTTCCCAAGCCATCTGGAGCCTGCTATCTGGAACAATCTGGAGCCTACCATTTGGGTACTTCTGGAGCAGAGTGAATGATGGGTCGCCCCTGAGGGTTCCCAGACCATCTGGAGCCTGCCATCTGGTTGACAAATCAGTGCCCCTGACGATGGTGTGGGCACCCTGGTGGAAACAGTGGTAATATCTCCAGAGCATAAGGTAAGGGAAAAGACAGCCAGCCCACCATTCCACAGACAATCTAAAGGAACAGGCCTTCAACACAAGGAAGAAGTAACTGAATCTCACACCAGATTACAAACAACAAATCAACAAACCAAATCCACATGTTAAAAGCATAAGGAAATGTCAACAACAAGGAAAAAACAAATAATTAAATTCCTACCAAACTCTAGAAGTCCTATAGAAGACTCCAACAATGGGATCTCCCTGGAGGTAACTCAGGACACAGATCTTAAAGGAACAATCATAGACATACTCAAATATATCAAGAACAAGTCAAATAACTAAAGGGAGAGAACAAACAATTCCAGAAGGATATGGAAACATTAAAGGAATCTCAGGCTGAAATGAAAAAGAAAATTGAACACTCACCCAGTCAACAGGAAAGGGTAGGAGAAAGCCTTAGCAGCAGAATGGATGAAACAGAAAATAGAATATCATGCCTACAAGATAACATGGAAGTACTGAAGGGTTCAAGCAAAGACTGAAAAATGTTAACACACACACACACACACACACACACACACAAGCACAAGAAAGGAATAACCAGGAAATGTGACACACCATGAAGAGACCAAACCTCCACATCATAGGTAAGAAGAAGGAGAAGAATCCCAGGATAATGGTATGGACCACATCCTAAACAGAATTATAGAAGAAAAATTTCCCAAATTGGAAAAAGACATACCCATTCCAGTACAAGAAGCACATAGAACACCAAATAGACAAGATCAGAGAAGAAACTCCTCACAGCATATCATAATAAAAACGCTAGATGCTCAGAACAAAGACAGAATACTGAAAGCCACAAGAGAAAATCAGCAAGTTAAAGATCAAGGAAAACCCATCAGAATTACAGCTGACTTTTCAATGCAAGCTATGAATGCCAGAAGAGCTTGGACCAAATTCTTCCCTGTACTAAATGAATACAGATGCCAACCCAGGTTAGTCTACCCAACAAAAATGTCAATTATAATAGAAAGAGAAAGGAAAATCTTCCATGACATAAGCAAGATGAGAGAATACATGTTGAGAAAACGAACTCTCCAGAGAATACTCAAAGCAATTTAGAGGACAGAGAAAAGGAGCATCTACCCTCAAATGGCAAGAGAGAGTAATTACTGAAGGCATAACATCAGAAATACAAGCACAGACCAAAAGTGCAAACAGAAAATAAACTGAAGGGAAGCAATATACATCTCTCAATATTAATCCTAAATATTAATGGTTTGAGCTCCCCAAGCAAGAGACATGGACTGGGAGAATGGATTAAGAAACTGAATCTGGGGCTGGAAAGATGGTTCAGGGGTTAAGAGCACCTACTGCTCTTATAAAGGACCCAGGTTTGACTCTCAGCACCCACATGGTGGCTAAGAACCATCTTTAACTCCAGTTCCAGGGGAATCTGATGCCTTCTTCTGACCTCGGCATTGCACAACAGAGGTGCACCAACCTACATGCAGACAGTACACTCATACACATAAAAATAGAAAGAAAGAAAGAAAGAAAGAAAGAAAGAAAGAAAGAAAGAAAGAAAGAAAGAAAGAAAGAAAGACATGGAGACTAAACAACATACTACTGAATAACTAATGGGTCAAAAGAGAAAGAAAGAAACAAAAGCATTCCTGGGACTAAATGAAAAGTATGATACAACATGGCAAATCCTATGGGACACCTTAAAAGCAGTCTTGAGAGGGAAAATCATAGCCCTAAGTGCCTACATTAAGAAAACAGAAAGAGCACAAATAAATGACCTAACACGGTTCAACATACATAAATCCATAAATGTGATAAAGCACATAAACAAACTGAAAGACAAAAACCACATGGTCATCTCAATCAATGTGGAAAAGACTTAAGAGAAAACTCTACATTCCTTCAAGCATAAAGTCCTGGAGGTTATTGGACTGGAGGGTACACTACTCAACATAATTAAAGCCATGTAGAACAAACACATAGCCAACATTATCCTAAATCAGGAAAAACTAGAAGCATTCCCCTTAAAGTCAGGAACCAGGCAAGGCTGAAACCTATCCACACCCTTTTTCAATATAGTGCTTGAAATGCTTGCAAGAGCAATAAGACAAGAAAAGGAAATTATAGAGGTACTAATTGGAAAAGAGGAGGTCAAACTATCCCTCTTTTGCAGATGACATGATAGTTTACCTAAGGGATGCCAAAAACTCCACCAGAAAACTCTTAGAAACCATTAACAGGTTCAGGAAAGTGGTGGGATACATAATTAACTTAGAAAAATTGGTAGACTTTCTTTATGCCAATAACAAGCAACTGAAGAAGGAATACAAAGAGACTGTTCCACTCATAGCTTCCAAAAAATAAAATATCTAGGACAAATTTGACCAGAGGCACTAAAAATCTCTACAATGAAATTTTTAAAACCCTCAAGCAGGAGACTGAGGTTTTGCCTCAATTGCTTGGTGTTTGCCCAGTAGCTCCATGGGAAACTTCTGGGAATTGTCTTCCAAAGGGCTTAGATAGCTCAGCTCTTCCAGCTTTGCTAGCAACATACATCTCTTTCTTAGGCTGGTACCACTCCCTGTATTCAGCTCTCGTTGGCAAATATCTCACAAGTCTGGCATCTCGAATGTCTTCTTGGGGTCTCCGCTGCCAACCAGGCTTCACATTCACAGCTTCACACGGGCCTTCTTTATTCAGGGACACCCCTGTTGCACTCTTCCTGGCCGCTGTGGCTCTCTGAAACCTTGGAGGAAGAACTGATAACCCCTTCACTCTTGCATCCTTCGTGCCTCTAAAGCCAGCACCACGTGAATGAAACTGCTGAATTTGGCTGCAAGTTCAGGATGGACTCTCTCCTACTTTAACCACATTTGCAAATTTTCTCTGACCTGGACTTGGAGTAGAAAAACACTTTCAGTATTTTCCTTTCAAAAATTGGAGGCTTAGCTGGGTGTGGTCTTGCCCTGAAGGTATATTTCTGTTGTTTACTTGTAAATCTCCAGGCCTCTCCTTAATCACTTTAATCTTACTTTTTCCATTGTTTACTTGTAAATAGCTAGGCCTCTCCTTAATCACTTTAGTCTCCTTATCAAAAGGAACTTCTCCTTCACATGTCTTGGTCCCACCTTTAATCTTCCTAGTGCACTTTTCAGATTCAAACTGTACATTCTGCATTTCTTTCTGCCCCATCTGCTCTTCTTCACTGTAGATCTGTACAATATTCACCATTAATAGCCATGCCACCATTTCTACATTAGGCTGTCTTGAAATATCTGCTGCCAAACACATTAGTCCATTGCTTTTCAACTTAGCATCAGGCAAGCATTTGGGCTGTGGGCTATAGGCATAAAACCAGCTTGGTATTGGCAGAAAAACAGACTCATAGATCAATGGAAAAAATTGAATATCCAAACCTGAGCACATCCAATTTCAGCCATCTCATAGTCCACAAAGGGACTAAGAAGACTCAGTGGAAGAAAGATAGCATCTTCAGCAAATGGTGTTGGCATAACTGGATCACCACTTGTAGAAGAATAAAACTAAACCCCTACCCCTCACCATGTACAAAAATCAAATCCAAATGAATCGAAGACCTCAATGTGAAAACCAAAACTTTGAAAATGATAGAAGAAAACTTTGGTATAACCTACAATACATAGGCGTAGGAAAAGACTTTCTAAATAAGACAGCAGCTGCACAGGAAATAACTTACAAGGGGACTTCATTAAGTTCAAAAGCTTCCATACAGTGAAAGAAACAGTCAATGAAGTGAAGAGAAAACCCACAGAGTGGGAGGAAACAAACCTTCACCAGTGATACATCTGACAGAGCATTAACATCCAGAATCTATAAACTACTCAAAAAAAAAAAAAGAAAGAAATCAAATGACTCACTCAAAAGATGGAGTAAAGAGCTGAGCAGAGACTTCACAAGTGAAGAAGTAAAGATGGCTGAGAAATATCTTAAAAAATGTTCAACATGACTATTAAGCAAATGAAAATTAAAACCACTTTAAGATATTATCTCACTCCAATAAGACTGGGTAGAATCAAGAAAACAAAAGATACCAAATGTTGGAGAGGTTGTGGGGAAAGGTGAACACTCACCCACTGCTGTGGGGAATGTAATTAGCCACTATGGGAAGCAGTGTGGAGAACCCTCAAGATTCAAAATGAGCCTACCACCTACCCAGACATATAACTCCTGGGTATATGCCCACAAGATTCATCCTACGACAGAGATACATGCACATCTAGAGATACATTCACATCCACGTTTATTGCAGCTCTCTTCACAATAGTCAAGAGCTGGAACCAACCCAAGTGCCCCTCGACTGATGAGTGGATAAAGAAAATGTAGTACATCTACACCATGGAGTTCTTTGCAGTGGTAAAAAAGAAAAGATACGCCATGAACTTTGCAGGTAAATGGAGGGAGCTAGAAGATATTATGCTGAGTGAAGTAATACAGTCTCAGAAAAACAAAGGAATTATATCCCTCATTTGTGGATGCTAGCACCAAATACCTAGTTGTAAGGAAAACTGAGCAAAGTTAATGTTATATTTCTTTTTATCTGAAAGCAACTGTGATCTTATAATGTGAATCTCTTAGAATTAACCTACCACATATTTTCAGACTTTGTAATTTTGGTATATGGGTAGAGGGTATGTACACATATTTCAGAGTAATATAAAGTTAAAAGGAAACAACATAAATTTCAAAATATGATTTGGAATTAACATACAGTCTATTTTCAGACCATATAATTTTAGCTATATATGTCTCTCTCACAACACACACACATTATATATATATATATATATATGCGTAATTTGAAGCAATACAAATTGGAGGGAACAACAACAACAAAAAGACTGGGACAAAGAACTGGATGGAACACTAAACTTCTCCCTCAAACAATAATCCTCTTCATAGTAAAAGTTTAAAGAGACTCAGAAAAAGATGCAAGACATGTAGGGCAGAATACATGAACTTGGGTGGGGGGGGTGGAAAGGGGAATGATTCTAAATTGGACGGAGAAATGATGTATGAAGTGCACAAAACTTCAATAACAATATTTTTAAAATATACCAAGTGGATTTTAGAAAATAAAATAAGTTTAAAAAAGCTACACTGGTTTGGATTAATAGCAGATTGGACATATTTGAATAAAGGATTAGTGAACTTGAGAAAATAGAAACAAAGCTTCTTGTAACTGATCATGCTCAGAATAAAGGATAATCTAAAAAATGAATAGAACCCGGTGGTGGTGCACGCCTTTAATTGCCTTTAATCCTAGCACTCCGGAGGCAGAGGCAGGCAGATCTTTGTGAGTTCAAGGCCAGCCTGATCTACAGAGTGAGTTCCAGGGCAGCTAGGGCTACATGGAGACCCTGTCTCAAAAAGACAAAAAAAAAAAAACATGAATAGAAATTCAGTGAGCTGTAAGGCAAGTTCAAGAGGCCTAATGAGCATGGATTTGAAAACCTGGGAAGAAAATAAGGCAGGAAAACATAAAAATATTTTTGAAAGAAATTGAATTAAAAATCTGCAAATTTGATGGGCTGGAGAGATGGTCTAGTGGTTAAGAGCACTGACTGCTCTTGCAGAGGACCAGGGTTCGATCCCCAGCACCCACATGGTGGCTGAGAACTGTCTTTAACTCCAGTTCCAGGGGAATCTGACAACCTTTTCTGACCTCCGCAGCTTTGCACGACATGGGTGCACAAATCTACATACAGGCAGTGCATTCATACACATACAAAAATAATAATAAAAATTTAAAAAATATGCAAATTTGAGGAAAACTATATACCCACAAAATTTTAAAGTTAAACAGTTCTGAAGAACATTAAGTGGGAAAAAACTAAGTCAAAGTCTGAATTCTTTAAAACTGGTGATAAGAAGACAACGTGAAATGTACCTTGAGGAATATAAGATGAATATGATTTAAAGATCATTTGAAGAAAAAAAAGAGGCATTAATGACTATGGACCAGAAAGAGAGCTGGAGACAGGATCCCAGAATGAAGGAGCAGTGGAGGAGAATGACTAATGCAACGTGTGTGCAAAAATGGAAACATCAGAGTAAATCCTTTTAATTTATGCAACTGGTACATTAATAAAGATAATAATCAAATAGAAAACTGTCCATCTAGAACCCTATACCTTGAAAATACACTGCAAGACAAAGGTAAATGAAAGGCTTTTTAAAAGTATAAAATTACTTAAAGAATTAAATCATCAACCAAGAGGCATATACTACAAGAAATACTAATGGATGTTTGAAAGCAATGTTAAAGGAAATCCTTCAGACAGGCAAATGTTGCAACAGATAGAAGTCTGGATCTCCACGAAAGAATGTATAACATTGCAAATTGCAACTCTGTAAAGAATTATAATTTCCTTAACATACAAATGTCTTTAAAAGATAACTGTCTGGAGTCGGGCGGGGTGGCACACGCCTTTAATCCTAGCACTTGGGAGGCAGAGGCAGGCGGATCTTTGTGAGTTCAAGGCCAGCCTGGTCTACAGAGCGAGTTCCAGGCCAGCTGGGGCTACATGGAGACCCCGTCTAGAGAAAAGACCAAAAAAAAAAAAAAGAAGATAACTGTCTGAATTAAAAAAAAAAAAAATACCGGTGCAGCTTGGGGATGTAGCTCAGTTTAGAAAGATCACTTGCTTTTCATGTGCATATGTTAGGTTCAATTTTAATGCTGAAAGAATAAATTATTGTGGAATATTAGGTAGCATGCAGGAGAAAAGTGTATGCAATATCTGAATATGGGACAAGACAGAAGGCATGGAAGTATTGTCAAGGTGTTTATGGACTTATTTATTCTCAGTTCCAAAAGGTATTTCCAAGCACGGCGACCAGGTGAATCCATGTATATAGGACATTTGAATAGATTTCATTATTTCTTTTTTCTTTTTTGGGGGGGAGGGTTCTTTTTGAGACAGGGTATCCCTGTAGCTCTGGCTGTCCTGGAAATTGCTATGTAGACCAGGCTGGCCTTGAACTCACAAAGATCCGCCTGCCTCTCCCTCCCAAGTGCTAGGAGAATTCATTATTTCATGTGTGAACACAGTGTGAACTCCAAATCCCAATATGTTCTTTACTTTTGTACTGATCAATAAGGAACTCACATAGGAGCCACTTCTTATATTTTTAAAGAAACTTATGCTGCACGTTGTTAAAAAGTGTTCTTGGGATTACATAAACAACATCACTCAAGGGAATTATGTGCCATGCTGTGAACAGAAACAACATGTACAGTGTTCACTTAAGTATCAGATTTCAGAACTCTGATTTTGTTATATCCACAATTTAAAAGGGAAAAATGTATTTAGGCTTGCATTGTCAGGCAGAGTTTGCAGCCCATGACTAGACAGCTCCAGTTCCACAGGCCAGAGATGAGGCAGAAAAGATGACTGCAGAGAAGGCAGAGGAGGCTGCTCATGTCATGCTGGCAAGGAAATAGTAAGAGAGGGAAAAAAGAGAAAAGATCCACAAACAAGATGCTCTTGAAAGCAAAATCTCAGCATAGACAATGGGAAGTGGGGAAAATAATAAAATAATCCAGTCCAATTTATGAAAATTTTGGCAACTGAGGGCTGCTGGGAGAGGGAGAAGCAGTTTCTTTCATGGATGGGCTCAGTGGATGGATCCACACTGAAGGACATTTGGGGACACAACTCAGGCTCTATAGGCTTATGTGAACTTAAAAATATAAATAAAACTTCTACAGGCTTATAGATCCTGATTTGATATATGAGAGTACATTAAATTGGATAGGGGGTAATGGAGGGAGGTGTGGATAGGGGAAAAGGATCTAAACATCCTCAAATTACAGTGTATGGAATATGTAGAAAATATCAATAAAAAACTAACAGCTCTGCATCACAACTTTATAGCCATGGGAAATTGGTTTCAGGTACTTTCACAACTACTAAAAATCTATGAATGCTCAGATCCCTTACCTAAAATACTGTAGTATTTATCAAGATCCTTAAAGCTTTATACCATATACTTTAAATGATCTCTACATTAATTATAACACAAAATGCAATATAAATGTCACAAATATATACGGTACATGTTCTAGTATGTCTTCCATTGCTGTGACAAAACACTCTGCCCAACACCAACTTGGGGAGGAAAGGGTTTATTCAGCTTACATCTCGTGGGTCACAGTTCATCACTCAGGGAGCCCAAGGCAAGAACTCAGGGCAGGAACCTGGAGGCTGGAGCTGAAGCACAGGCCATGGAGGAATGCTGTTCACTGGCTTGCTCCCCTGGCTCATGCCCAGCCTGCCTTCTTATATGATACACAACAACCTACCCAGGGTGGCACCACTCATTGTGGGCCGGGCACTCCCAAACTGCTCGACCATTAAGACAATACTCCACAGATGTGGCCACAGGCCAATCCAATGGAGCCAATTCCCCAATTGAGGTTCCCTCAACCCAGGTGTGTCAAGTTGACACTAAAGCTATCCAGCACAATTGACCCCTCGTCAACTTGACACACAAAACACCTCACTATTAAACCACCACCTTTCCAGTTCTTATCCCCAAAGTATGATGTTAATATTAATCACAACCTAATACAGTACAACCTTAAAAACCCCACAGTCCTTAAAATGTTCAAACACTTAAAAGTTCACAGTCCATTAAAAGTCTCTTAACTGTGGGCTGCTGTAAAATCCAAAACAAGTACTGTCTTATTTCAAAGGGAAGAATCAGGCACACTCAAACAAAACCTAAGTCCAGCAAGTAGCTCAAGGCTGGACACCTGGGACTCACTCATGATCTTCTGGGCTCCAAAGGGTTTTGGAAGCTCCCCCTCTCTGACTCGGCCATCCATGGCACACACAGATCATCTCGCAGACCCAGGCCAATTCCATTCCACACCTGCCGTTGCTCTTGGTGGTTGTTCCATGGTCCTGGCATCTCCAAAAAAGCTGGGGTCACATCTGAAACTGAGGCAGCACCTTCACCAATGGTCTCTTCTGACCTTTCCTGGTGCCAAGCCTCAGCTTCTCTCCATGACCCTTGCAATCCTGGGGTCTTCACTTGCAACCGAGGTGCACTTCCACCAATGGTCTTTTCTGACCTCTCACAGTGCCAAGCCTCGGCTGCTCTCTGTGACCCCCTCAAATTTCAACACCGGAACCATATAGGAGACTCTTACACTTTACAAGTCCTGCTTCTGGCTTGAGATGGAGGCTCAGGCCCCTTCTGGAACACAGCTTCTGTGTGCTGACCCTGAAAAAATTCTTGCCAGAAGATTTCGCCACAGTGATGCTGGTCTCTTGTTACTTACAGCTGATTTTTTCAGCCCCAGCTAACCAGCATCAATTGTCCCAGTACAACAAAGCTTTCACTTCAGGTTCTGGTCTATTGTTACTTATAGCAGATTCTTCTGCCCCAACTGACCAGAATCCACAGATTACATAGTCCTGATGATCTCTGCTCCCCTTAGAAACTAGAAACTTCACAAGCCAGGCCTCCTACAAATCTTTCAGCAAAACTGCTCCAATTTCCACAGCCACGATCTTTAGGCATTCAGTGATCTTCCCAGCCCAAAGTTCCAAATGCTTCCACAATCCTTCCCCAAAACACCGAGGTCAGGTCTGTCACAGCAATACCCCACTTCTGGTACCAATTTCTATTCTAGTTTGTCTTCCATTGCTGTGACAAAACACTCTGACCAACACCAACTTGGGTAGGAAAGGATTTATTCAGCTTACATCTCCTGGGTCACAGTTCATCACTCAGGGATCCCAAGGCAAGAACTCAGGGCAGGAACCTGGAGGCAGGAGCTGAAGCACAGGCCATGAAGGAATGCTGTTCACTGGCTTGCTCCCCTGGCTCATGCCCAGCCTGCCTTCTTATACTGTACACAACAACCTACCCAGGGTGGCACCACTCATTGTGGGCCAGGCACTCCCAAACTGCTCGACCATCAAGACAATACTCCACAGATGTGGTCACAGGCCGATCCAATGGAGCCAATTCCCCAATTGAGGCTCCCTCAACCCAGGTGTGTCAAGTTGACACTAAAGCTATCCAGCACAGTACATTCTATAATTTTGAGAACAACAACAACAAAAAACTTCTGTAAACATCTAACGCCAGCACATTTTTTCTGAATATTTTATCCAGTGGTTGTTTGAATCCACAGATGTAGAACCCAAAAATGTGAGGTACCATTTATATAAGAAATGAATTCACCTTCTTACTCTCACTCAGGGTACTTGAACTTGACCTAAAAACACATTCACTAGAAAGTGAAAATACCTAGAGATATTTGGAGCTGATCACCACATGGTAGAAGTAGCATTACCATGACCTCCTTACTGGGGAGAGTTCATAGTAGAACCAGAATTGAAAGAAGAGACTAGAATTAAAGGGAAATAAAGGAAGTTGGATCAACAGGAAGTAAACAAATGCAAATCTAAGAGGAATTGTTTGGAAGGTGGGCACCAGTGCCTTGTTTACCTTATTGAGCATGCATGGAGGAAAAGGCTCCTTTACCTCATGAACAAATGGAGTGGGGGAGGGAGAGCAAACTGAAGTGTCAAGTATACTTAAAGAACATGCACTAAGTGACCTAAACCTCACCTACTAGGCTCAACCTCCTCCCAAAAATGCCACGGAGAACCAAACCTGAAATGAAAAAGCTTAAGAAAACACTATGGATCCAAAGTACAGTACTCACCATGAGTTGTCAACTTCCACCAAATTGTCACAAAGCACAGACGGTGCTTTCCAGATGCGGCCCCTCAATCTTGGCCTCAAGCACGGTAAGAAACAAATCACTGTGTTTTATAAATTACCCAGTCTCAGGTATTCAGTATTGCAGTACAGCAATATAAGTCATCTAGACAACCAAATCATACACAAAGCTTAGTGTCTTGGGCCCAGGATCCTTTTCATCACCTGAGAGACATTATGCAATGCCAAGAAAAGCCTGAGAGTCAGAAGGCAGCAGTGCTCTAGAAAGCATTAGATCACACTTTGCTACTGATCTGTCCAGATTCATGGTCCCCTCCCAACCCTGTCACTTCCTAAACTGTTTAGCAATACCCACATTATGTCTATGCCTTAATAAAAAGTAGTCTGGTCCTAACCATCCAATTTAAATCCAAGAACAGACCACAATTGCTGAGAACCCATTCTCTCAGGACTTTGCTCCTTATGGATAAAGTATGTAAGTATGTCCAGCATTAAGTAGAAAAGCAAAAGTCTGGACCTTATCAGACAATGTTTTTCCTTTTGTGAGCCCAACTGATTTAGAAACATATACCCCCAATCACAAACCCATGTGAATAATTTAATCCCATCTACTGTTTGGATCACAAGTAGGATAATTATCTCAACACTGAAATGAGAAAAAACCATGTTTCCAGTGCTCTGATATATAAAACACATACACATATTCCTTTACTATCTTGAGTAGAGGGTAAAAGATGGTCATGAGGGATTAAGGTCATTTGCCAAGGTCACAATAGAAACACATGACTCAGTGAGCTTGTTTTTTAAAAAAATATTTTATTATTTTTTAAATTTATGTGTAAGAGTGTATTATCTGCATGTATGTAAGTGCACCCATGCCATGCAATGTCCAAGGAGTTCAGAAGATGACATCAGATTCTCCTGGGACTGGAATTAAGGATGATAGCCACCATGTTGTTGCTAAGAATTGAACCTGAGTCCTCTGCAAGAGCAGCCACTGCTCTTAACCCCTGAAAATCTCTCTAGCCCCTCAGTGAGCTTGTTTACATTATAATCACACTAAGTTTTTGGTTATGATGGTAAGTCAGTCATACATGCCGAGCATATCCATATTTTAAAGGTCAGTCCCACAGTTAGTCAAAAGATTGAGGAAATTCCTGATGCTCGGAGCCCTGGTCTCTTCACCTGGGAAGTGCGTTATACAAAGCCTGTCCAGTGGGGTTGCTGGAACACGGATCTTGACTGTCAAACCCCTGATTCAGTGCCTTGTAAGACAGGAACTATGGTGAAAAGCAGGCGGCTATTTACACTCACATTTGATTCCAGCCTTTTCTACCCTGTGTGTGGGTGGGGTGTTGTTACCGTCACTGTTCTTCAGAAAATATCAAAGAACAGTAGCTCAGCAGAACATAGGATGGCTAATCAGCCACAATGAAATTTCACAAATAAAGTTAAATAAATCCCCCTTCAACAACTTGTTGAAGACATGTCAAAATTTGGATAGTTTACCATCCCTGATGACAGGAAAGCATCTAGAACGTGAGTCAAAACCAGCATTTCCCCTCACTCCGTGCAATTGTTCTACCCAAACCACTATGTTCGTTCATTTTGCCAACTCTCCAAACACAATGTGTCCTTAAGGTTAGGCAATTGCACTCACTGTAACTGAGTTAAAAATACCTTCATAGTCAGTTTTCTCTCCAAATAAGACAGGCAGATCAGGTGGCCCAGAGTTCCAGGCATCACTCTCCTGTTATTCTTCCATCTAGCAAGAAATCCTTCCTGATGGTGAGGGTAAACCCACGCAGAATGTATTGTGTGTTCAGTTGTAATTGCCATTCATACCCCATGACAGTATTCCTCTCTGCATATTTGGGTTTTGTGTTTTAAGGGATGAGGATACAATGCACAAGATTGCATGTGCCAGGAAAGCATTCTTCCACTGAGCTATATTCCCAGCCTGATTCTCCCTGCCATGTCCACCACAGAAAGGCTCAGATCACTGCTCAGATCAGTTTCCCCTGCACTGACTCCTATATCAGTCAAAAGGCCCAAGGGCCTGGCCCTGCCTACTTCAGAATTACATAGTGTTAGGTCGGGCTCAGGGTAAAAAGCCAAGATGGCGTAGATTGGAAAGACCCTCCTTTCTTTTCTGGTCAGGCCAGATTCCCATGAGACCTCTGAACTTGAGACCCACCTCCAGATCTGAGCCCCTGGCCTGGTTCAATTGGCAAGATTTCAATGGGTTACCATCTCCCCTCCCCCCTATATAAGGTTCTCCCAGCCTCCCAGAAGAGCGCTTTCCATGGCCCTTAGGATTTGCCCGAGACCACATTTCCTGGGATAAATGCCTACCTTTATATACTTTTTAATTTGGACTGATTCGGCCTTTTCTTAGCATAGCTTATACTTGTCAATTGGTGGCCTGTATGGGGTGGGGATGTTTCTCTTTGGCCCGAGAGGCCCATGGCCCACGGACACAGGTGGGGGAACACCCCTTTCCTTTACCAACAATCGATCCAGCTTCTGACCTGGGGTAAGTCCGTTTTTCTGTTGTGTCATTTCTGCTGTGCAGAGCTCTTGTCTGAAAGCTGTTGCAATGCCAGGGCAAGCTCTCTTTCCCCAGCCTGTGGGTGCAGGATCCATGGACCATAGTTCAATGGATCCAGGGTCCACTGTTTTGGCGGGAAGGAATGCAGAAACCGGTTCTGTGGTGAAGGGTCTTGCTGGATTGGAGACGTCCATCCCAAGTTTCTCTCACTCCTCCCCCACTGCCAGGCTCTGGGGTACATTGAAGGACTATTCTTTGCCCCCTGTGATCTCCAGACTTGAACATGGACAATTCTGGATCAAAGCCTAACCACCAGACATTTTTTTTATTTTTTTCCAAACTGGCTATGCGCAGGCTTTCCGGGATCTGCTCTCTCTCTCTCTCTCTCTCTCTCTCTCTCTCTCTCTCTCTCTCTCTCTCTCTCTCCCTCTCTCTCTCCCACCCCTCTCTCCCATTCCTGCGCCTGATTCAAATTCCCATGGTTACCATTTTGTCTAATCACATGACCGCCATTCCTGTGGCTGCTACATGGCATGAATGCATTTACAGGCAGATTAACAAATTAATCCCAAAATGTCCACTATTGGAGTTTTACAATTTTATCACCGTGTTTTCATCTGTTTCTAATTAAAATCATTTTTCCATTTTAGCTTTTGTATGGGTATAGTTAATATTTTCACAGGATTGCTGCTTAAGCTACTGGCTTTTAACAAATGTTGTTTGGTTTTACTTTCGTTCTGTTTCATTAAATTAGCAGGTAAAGCCAACATCTATTAGACACAGGTGAGCCATGCCATGACACAGATCTGCTGTCTCTGCACCTACTAACTCGCCCTTTTGCAATCTTTTGCTGCTGTGAGTCAGGCTCCAGTGGTTAAAGCTGGCCTCCCTCCCTTGCAGTTTCACTGTGATAACTGATCAGTATATTTATGTGATTAAGTCAGGCATGTGTCTGTCCAAGCTGTCTGTGTGCCTACTGTTTCATGTGTGTTTACTGTTTCATGTGTGTTTACTGTTACATGTATGAGTCTATCATGTGTCTGTCAAAAAAGTGGCCACTTCTAGGTTATATTGTGCATAAAACCTATTATAATCAAAGGTTAAAATGAACCTGGGCTCCTTATCTGTTAAGACTAAATTCCAAATCAAGTAACTGTATGTGCCACAATTGCTAAATTATCTGTACTGCCTCAGTAGGACTGAATATCTCCTCTCCCCCCATCCTTTAGCTTTTTCCTTGATGAAACTGTATGTAATTCTGTTTTATACAATGTTTGGTACCAGCATGATAAAGAAACTGCATTGACCAGTTTGACCATCTCAGCCATGAGAATGCAAAGAAACTCATTGGGTTTCATGCTGTAAATGACCTCTACAATATCTGAATGAAACCATTTCCATATTATGTGCCTCTGCTCAGTACAACTTTTATTAACTGCCATCACCATTAATTATTAGATCCTTAGTCCACAGCTGGAAATTTTAAGTCTATTTCCTGTCTGCTGAAGACATGTGTAAATATCCCCCCTGCCTCTATTTTTCCTTCTGCAATTCAGAATTTATTAAAGGACAACCATACTTAAAGCTCGCCTTGACCCTGCTTCCCCAGCGGCAGCCACAGTCTTGGCTTCTCACTTTATTTCTCAGTCTTTTCCAGATATCAGAAAAAATTAAATTAAAAAGGCCGAGGATGGTCCCCCACACTCCTGTGCAGGATTTGATGAAAAATGGCCTTTAAGATATTTAATGGCTGAGAGGAGGAGGCTGGGTCTTCCCGACAGGCTGTGCTACAGCAAAAGGCTGTGCTCTATGCCCAAGCCCTGATAGCTAGCTGCTCTGAGGCCAATGTCATTCTCGCAGAGGGACACCCGGGGCTCTGTCAGGCCCCATCCCGCAGGGGCCCAGCCTAAGTCTATTCCACCAGGAGCCTGTTTCAAGTGTGGTTGAAGGGGGTCACTGGGCTAAAAACTGTCCAAACCGCAGGCCACCCACCAAGCAACCTGGCCATTGGAAGTCTGAATACCTGGGCACAGGCTCATCCTCTGTGCCTCACCACGGAGGTCCAGCCCCATTACCCCAAGCACCCCAAACTCTTCCATCCTCTGAATTTCTTTGCTTGGAGGAGTACTGTCACTGACCAGACTCGGAGACTCCATTGACGCTGGACGAGCCTAGGCTGATGTTCCAGGTAGTGGGTAAGTCCATCTCCTTCCTGTTGGACAGCTGGGCTACCTTTCTGTACTGACCTCACCTGCTGGCCCTAGAGTCCCCTCATCAATTTCTGTCACAGGATTGGACAAGACTCCTCTTCCCCCCCAAGGACTCTACCTTTCCCTTGTGTCCTTGCTGGTCATTTTTCACCCATTCCTTCTTAATCATGTCTGTCTGTCCTGTGCCCCTCCTGAGCCATGACATCCTTAGTCACTTCTCCCACCCTGGATTGTCCAGCTCCTGTCCTTCCTGATCCTGTTAACCCTCAGGTCTGGGACATTTTCACTCCAGTAACCACCTCTCACCACCCACCAGTCCTGATATGCCACAAGGATCCCACCTCTTTTCCTTCCAGGCCAGTTTCTATTTCTGAAACCTACCTCCATGGGCTCAAGCCTGCCATTACCTGCCTCCTATCTCCACTAACTAACCCTGCAGCACCTCATTCTTCCAGTTCAGAAGCCCTCTGGCACGACTGTCTATTTCAGGCCACCCTAACCCTCAAACCTCAGTCTCCCATTTCACTGTCCTGGACTTCTTTACTTTGCCTTCATACTTTCTTTTGCTTTTACATGGGAGGACCCAGACACGAGGTCTGCAGAACAGCTTACTTTGGACAGTCCTTCATCAGGGCTTCCAGGATATCGCACACTTCTATGGCCAAGCCTTGGCCAAGGATCTCTCCTCCTTTGACTCTGGTCCTAAAGTACCCTTTCAGTACTCTCAGGTCAGAGCAAGTCAATGCTGTATGAGACCTACATCCTCCAGAGACAGTGAACCACATCCTCTTTTCTAGGATTGGTGGGCTTCTTCCATCACTGGATCCCTAATTTTGCTGTTACAGCTGAACCCTTGTACCAGACAGCTAAGGAAACCCCTCAGGGTCTCTCTCCCACCCCGCTATCATCCACTTCTCTCTCCTTAGGAATGCTCTCCTGGCTGCCCCTACTCTGGCTCTCCTGGACTCTTCATGCCCTCTCTACCTCTTTACAGACAGAAAGTTGGGAGTGGCTACAGGGCCCTTAGCCCAACCCACTGAGAACTCATACTGCACAGTAGCATTTCTCTATAAAGAGCTTGACCCCACTATTGTCTTCTCTTCCCCTCCCTGCTCCTACCTCAGTGGAGTCCACAACCACTGACCTGCCCTCTCACACCAGGGAACAGTGTTCTCCTTAAAACTTTATCTCTTGAGTCTCTTGATTCCAGGTGGACTGGACCCTGCATCGTCATCCTTACTGTGCCATCAGCAGCTAAACTTCTAGGCCAGCCACACTGGTTCCATTTGTCCAGACTCAAGAGAGACCCAACCCAGGATGGATGGTCCGGCAAACAGCTGGGACCCACTATTCTCAGGTTTTCCAGAGATCCTCAAGGACAGGTCTGAATGGTCGGGTATGGCACCCTTCGCCCTCTGTACTTTCACCCTTCCTCTGCTCCCCTGCTGCCATAGGTACCAGACTCTGTGACACCCCTGCCCTGTTGCCCTTTGTCTTGTTATTTTCTCATTCTTCACCTGACCAGGTGATGCTGTGCCAGATTCAACATACTGCTGGCATGTCCATGCTCAGCTACCTGGATGGATGAAATTGGAGAGCCCACGTTTAGACCCTGTCCTCCAACCAAGATCATCTAACAGCAAGAGGAGCCTCTCCAAACTCAACCAGGGGACTCCTTCTGATCTTAGCACCTGGTCTCCTCTGCTTCTTGCAGGAACACATCCAGGAGGTCTCCAGAGTGGTCTTTACATCCCTACATCCTTGTGCCCACAGCCCTGCCGACTCCCGACTCTCCCTCCGTTCAATGTCCCAGCTCAGCGGGAAGAAGCCAGAGCAGAATCATCACCCTGTATACCGTAAGAGTCTGGGAGGGATGCTAGGTCCGGCTCAGGGCAAAAAGCCAAGATGGCATAGACCAGAAAGACCCTCCTTTCTTTTCTCATCAGGCCAGATTCCCATGAGACCCCTGGACCTGATACCCAGCTCCAGATCTGAGCCCCTGGCCTGGTTTAACTGACCAGATTCTAATAGGGTACCATCTCTCCTCCTCCCTATAAAAGGTTCTCCCTGATTCTCAGAAGTGTGTCTTCCATGGCCCTCAGGATGGCTGACGGCCTTGGATTCACCCAAGAGAGAATGCATTTCCTGGAATAAATGCCTACCTTAATATACTTTTTAATTTGGACCGATTAGGCCTTTTCTTTTTTTTTTTAATTTTATTTATTTCTGTATGTGTATGAATGTACTGTCTGCATGCAAGTTTGTGCACCCGTGTCATGAAATGCCGCCGAGGTCAGAAGAGGGTGTTGGATTTCCCTGCAACTGGAGTTCTCCTGGAATTGGAGTTTCAGACAGTTCTCGGCCACCATGTGGGTGCTGGGGATCGAACCCGGTTCCTCTGTAAGAGCGGTCGGCACTCTTAACTGCTAGGCCATCTCTCCAGCCCTGATTCAGCCTTTTCTTAGCGTCAGTTATACTTCTCACATAGTAATGTAATTAAGTCTCCCAGAAGGAATTCCTATTTCCATGACTCCTAAACTGCCTTGCTTTAGGACACTGGCATGGGGCTTTCCCTTAGAGACCCGGCTCTGTCCTCTCCTATACTTGTACTTTAAAGGACTTCTCACTGTGTACTTGACAGGGCTGCTGCTCCTGTACTCAACCATTACATGTCAACTCTATCTTCTAGTAGAAATGCAGAGTGTTGCAAAGAGTTGTTCAGTGAACTATTATTGCAAGGGGTAAGGTTCTACTTACTACATTTTAGTTTTCAATTTAGTAAAAATAAGAGACGAAAGATCAGAATGCAGCAAAAATAAACAGTTTTATTGTATTCTTCATGTCAGTCCCAAGTTTTTTTCACATATCCAAGGAAATGCTCATTTGAATGCCATGGTATCTTGTGACAGGTTACAAGTAAAACAGAAAGGATCATAAGTTGTTTTACAAAATAGCACTTTTTTTCAACCTGGATAAGCAGCAATAATGTCATGGTATCTTGTGACAGATTACAAATAACATGGAATGGATCACATCTGGTTTTATAAAATCCCATGTCTATTTCATCCTATTTATATAGCAATAAGTACATGACTAATACAATCTATAAACTTAAAAATCTAAAGTTAATGAACTTTATTATAAAAGTGACATTTTGGAATACAGGAAGACACATCCCCCAAAGAGAACAGAAGAGTGGAACTGTTCACAATGTCTTCCCACCAGCTCTTAACCTGTCACTCTATTTATATCTCTGAGTTTGCGTGAACTTATTTTGTTTGGAAACTGGTAGTGCACTAGAACTTGCACTGGTCAGAGCTGCAGTAGCAGCTCCTTGGAAATTCTGGCCTTGCCTCTCTTCCTCTTCTCTTAAAGCCTCTGCGTACCATTTAGGGTAGTCTTTAGGATCACTCCCATTGATACTGGTCAAAAACTGCAAGATTTTCATCTTGCTGGTTTCAGCAAAGGTTCTTTCACCCCACAGCAACTCATAGCAAGGAGGATCACTGCCAGTAATCCACCTGAATTCACGGTACCCTTCCTGCACAAAATCCTCAGTGATGAGTTTCCTGGGTTCCCCAAAAAGGAAGTGAACACTTCCTGCATACAACCCTATGTTATTCAACAAATTCCACAGCATCTCTTCACTAATACAGCTACCTTCCATGAATATTAGGCACATGACCAGTATTAGGAGGCCCGTCTTGGGTACACCCAGGGCACCATGCACCATCCCATCATAGGTAAACTCCAGGGATCTCACAGGGACATAGGTTAGGGTCTCAGGTTCCACTGCCTTCATATCAATGCCATAGACCAATTGCATACACTCAAAGGCTTCAGTAAGGATCACCTGGAAGTGATCCTGATAATTTCCAATGACATTACTCAGCATTTCTGCTTTGGTGACTGGCTCCTTCATTACATACTTAGAGAGAAGAAACTCCACCAACTCATTTGCTTTCACACTCAGCTCATTTGGGGCCAAGGAAGCATCAGCACCCGACACGGTATTTGGACCCTCTTCCCTTTCAGAATCCTCACTAGATTCGCTATCTGAAAGGGAGGCTACACCAACAGAAAGGCCAACTCTCGGGGGATTCTGGGGAGGACTTCGTGTATCAGATACAGCCAAATTCAGTGTGGAACCTGACAGCAAACTGTAGGAAGAATTAGAAGGAAAGGAGGAGGAGCAGGTAGAAGAGGATGAGGAATCCTCTTCACCTATCTCAACCGACGGGTTCATTAGGGCCTGTGCCTCATCTTCGGCTTCAACACCTTCAAACGCACAGCGTCTACATTTCCAAGGTCTAGACATGAAGGCTCTGGTCTGGGATGCCACGTGGGAACACTAAGGTGAGGATCCAGAAACCTAGGGGGATGAACAGAAGAGTGTAAGTAGATATGGCTGATAGTCATCTCACTCCTAATTCTCATTAAGGCATTTCAAAGGCTTTGTCTCATATGATGCTCTAAAGCCAAAAGGGCTATTATCTTCCCGTCAGGTATATCTCTCAAGTAAATGACAGCGGTCTCCTCAGACTACATGAGGGTCAGAGCTGAGGCTCCAGACTTGCCAGTAGGGAGTATGAGACCCATCCATACAGGTCTTTTATACTGTGAAATAGGTGTGACACATTCGCACTGTGCACCTCACCTTTGCTCAAGAATGAACTTCATATGAGGTCTAACCTGAGAACATCTCAGACTAAGTCCTCTACCTTCTAGACCCTAGAGCTTTTGTGAGAGAGACTGAGGCTCTGCACAGCTGTATGCTACAAGGACAGTACTAGACCACCATTCCTCACAAGAGAGGTAAAGTGGATGTGAATAGTTGCCCCCAATCTTTAAGTGTATGATTACACTCTATGTACATTCTGGGTTCTTAATTTTTCTGTCTAGAAACTAGATCTCCCCCTTCTGCTGGCAAGGGCCAAATTCCTAAAATAGAACAAAAGGCAGTGAGGACCTCTTATATCTGGCCTATTTCTGTATAACAAAGGAAGGAGGAGGGTAGGGGAGGGAATCTACCCCAAATCCATAGGTTTTCCCAGTCAAAAGGAAGGTACATAGGGGCTGAGTCCCATGTGTTCAGATGATGGGACTCCCTCAATCCTTACCTGGAAGATTCCTCTGACTCAAGTCAAGGTTGCAGAACCAGGTCTTTCAGTTCCTTAAAACCAATGACTTGGAGACAAGACAGAGGGCTCAGACTAACTTTCCCAGTACTGTGGGGATCACAGGAGGTATAAGGCAGACTTCTACTGGGCTCTTGTCTGTGCTCTGGACTGAGGTTACCTTCAGTCATCCCTTGAGCCTATTAACTTGAATTCTGTTAGATCTTAGAACCCATGTGAATAACCGAGGTCACCCACTCAGGTCAAGTTCTTCACCTGCCTGAGATTCTGAATACTGTCAGAAAAAGCAAACAATAGCCATGTCCCTTCAGCCTTGTGTCTGGTCCCCAGATATGCCTACATGATCCTGGACTCATCTCTCCTGAGATGCATTTCCTTATGTCCACCAGAAATCCGTTCATTTGCCCTGTCCTTCTGAGCTCCCCTTTCTACAGGACCTCATCTTCCCAAAGACTCTCGCCTTCCTGCTGGATGACTTGAAGTAAGGATGCCTTTAGCTTCTCTAAAGGCTGACCCTACAACACAGCTAGAATGTGCTGAATTGTGCCATGCAGTGCCTTCTTCTAGGCTATGGACACACACAGTCCTCAGGGGAGGTCCATATCTGGCATCTGGCCGATTCCATAATTTCTCTCTCTGCTCACTGCATGAGTTTTCCTCTGGGGACTTGATATCTTACCAAGGACTAAGGTCATCACCTTCCTGAAATTTTCCACCCCTAGTCACAAAGCAGAGAGAAAACCAGCCATAGCAACCACTCTGACAGGGCTTCTCACGAATCAGAATCATGGCAGTTAGGATCTATGAGGTACCTTGTTTAGAGGATGTTGGGCCTCTTCATATATTCAGATATTACCAGGGCTGCTTACTTGGACTGCTGGCAGATACAGGACACCTTCTGTCATCAAAATTGGGCCTCTTTCACCAGTGATGCACACTCCAAAGGTTCACCTTCCTGAGAGATTTTATAGAAGTAAACGTGGAGCACATCTGGACAACCCTGTGTGAGATTTCTCAAGACAGACAGAAGGAGTGGGGTCCTCTGGTGTCTAGGGGATGCTGGAAATATTCCTATTTATTCCTCACAAAGCCCCCAATGACCCACAGATGGACATTTCAGGTCAAGGCCACCAATCCCATAATACTATTTCCCTTAACAGGAAGTCAGAGGTGGTACCTTTGCTCCACAGTCTTCCCCAGAGACAGCTTATGCTGACAGTAGGGGCAGCTTTGGCATGTCTTACATCAGAGGTCTCCTTATTCATTCTTCATGCCCCCGGTACTGTACCCCTCTATATCTGAGTCGTCAGTTATTAGAACAAGCCCACTCCTCCCTAGCACCTTCAGGTTGAAGTAAGGGTGCATCCACTTGGTTACTCTGCATAAAACCTCCCAGAGCTTACTCTATGGTCTGAAGTGCAAGATCATTATTCCTACAAGTGGGCCCCACTTACTGTCAGGTTACATTAATTCAGAACTTTCTCTAGAAAGTGTTTCTGCAGTACAGCCTTGGTACTCATATAAACTCTAAAAGTACTGTGATAATCTCCCTCCAGGAACCTCACAAAAAGGTTTTAAGTTCCCAAATGTGGATGCAGAAAATTGGGGATGGGCTCTTTCTTTTTTCTTAATTTATTTTTTTTTTATTTTTAAGGGATTCTACAATATAATGACACAGTTGTTTGCAGATAACTTTGATGTTACTCAGTATGTCATACAATTAATGTAATTATTGTAATTATGTAATTAATGTAAGGTAATTGGTGCATTTTGCAAATATCTATGTCCAAATTTTGAACAACCCAAGGCTCCCATAGTCCAGTTGGAGGAGTTTGTATGCACAGGCATGTTGATCAATTAGGAGTCCAGACTATATTCCTGTAGTCTCATGGTTCACCTCTATCTCTCCACAACCCTTACATTCTACCACGCCTCCTCTTCCGCAGTTTGTT
>VZQC01012466.1:850423-861976 GCA_009823505.1 Rhizomys pruinosus | reverse complement strand
GGCTTTGGAAGCAGGCTCCTCCCCAAACATTTGGCTTAGTATGCTGGAGAAGTAGTCAATGACGGGTAAGACCTGCTGCAAGTATTACCAACCTAAGATAGGGAACAGACCAAAAGCTGTCTGTCCACCCCATGACGGGTAAGGAATACCTCTGCAGAGGCAACCTAAGACAGGCATTCTCCCAGCCAATTTTAATAGAGTCTCTGACAGGTCATGTTGCCCCTGAATCAACAGTCAGCTGCGGCCCAGAGACCTTGCTCTATTAAAACAGAAAGGGGGAGCTGTTGGCAGCCTACCACACAAACAATGTGTGCTGTACCACGCCCTAAGATGGCACCGACTTCCTGAGTCGCTAGAACAACAACAAGCCGCTTCCCGCCATTGCCTTTGCATTGGACAAACTGCGCATGACTACTACTCTCCGAGCCCACGCTCTCTGAGCCCGCGCTCTCTGAGCCCGCGCCTTGGGCATGCTAATGAGGCATCGGGGCACTGCACCAATCCAGAGCATACACAAGCCCTCTAGACTGCTATATAAGCAGTGCTTCTGCCCCATTTCGGGGTCATTCTCACAAAAGAGCTGTGCACAATAAATGCTGCTGCAGAAGAATCCTGTTGTCCGCATGAAGTTCTTGCCGGCGAGACTGCAGCGCGTGACACTTTCCAGGTTTCAATTTGACTGACAGACACCTGGTCCAGTCCTCTGTGAGAACCTCCAGAAATGAGCAGAGACTGGAAGGACACACCGAAGGGGAGGCAAAGTCTCTAAGTGGGCCCCACTCGGCGACATACTAAACAAAAGTGTGGAACTATGTTATTTGGGGACCCTCTAAACCAAAAATAGTCTTTACAGTCCACCCAAAGTGCTCACCTCCACTGACAACTTTCAGGATGGTAATTCCCCTTGAGGAACATCCCAAAACGGCTCTGAAGCCTAGTCTCCAGTTTCAAATTCTGAATGTGATGAGGACTTAATCCCTCAAACTGGCCCCAGTTTGGCCCCAAAAGGTTACAATTTGGCTTGATTATTCTGGCCTATTTAGGATGAGGTTTTAATGACCCCTTCCCAGCTTCTATCTTGACTCAAAACTGACCACCGGAGGCCTCAAGCCTTCACCTCTGGAATGGTTTCATGAGCAGAGTCCAGGGAGAGGACTGGGAAGGGCTCATTCCTAAACTGATTCCATTGTTTGCAGTGCTCAACACACTACCTGAACATATCTGGAATCATCTACCTAAATAAGAGCTTCTCCAGTGCCCTCAAGGGTCCTACTTTCTCCCCACAAGCCTGTGTTTATCCTAGCCCAGAATGTCTGAAAATGGTGGTCAGGCATTTTCAAACGAACGAACGTAGGGAAGGGGGTCCCTCTTACAATTGTACTTACCTTGGTGCTACGCTGACCATAAAGGTGAAGCTGCATTAGTTTGCCCACCCCACCCCCTTCCAATGGGGCACTTAGTCAGCTTAAGCTCTTACCTCCACTCGCGACCTTCAGCGTGGCTGTTATCCTTTCAAAACCTTCACAAAATGGCTCTGAGAGTCACCAGGAACCGGATGTAGAAGCAGAAATATGAGGAAAGAGCTCCTCCCATAAATCAGCCCCTATTAGTTTCCGGTCCTTCAAAGTGAAACAGTGTAGCTTAATTATTCATTATTCTGGCGCTAACTCCTTTCAGCAGAAAACTCCAGCTCAGCTACAGACACAGCCTCAATCCTCAGTACTGATTTCCATTTTGATTGCACCACATTGCACTCGCACCAAAAGTACATAAGAGTTGCCTTTTCCCCACTCCGTGTCAGATTTGGTTGTCATTGTTATTTTGAACTTAACCTTTCAGACTGGGATAAGATGAGATCTCAAATTAGTTATAATTTGCATTTCTCAGATGGCTAAAGTGCTGAACATTTCAAAAGTATTTCTTATCTATTTGCATTTTATCTTTTCATAGCTCCCTTTTTAGTTTCTTGCCCCAATTTTTAATTTGGTAGTTTGATTTATGATTTTAATTTTTTGAGTTCTTTATGTATTCTATATACCAATCCTCTGTTAGATGAATACCTGATAAAAACGTTTTTCCCATTCTTTAGGCTGTTTATTCCTTTGAATCTGGGTGTCCATTCTGGAGGAATGGTGTATATGACAGAGAATGGTAAACTGAATTATGGCAGTAAGAGTTGGCTACACAAAGAAAAGTGTTTGGAAAATGTCAGACAATTAGACCATATACATTTGGTAGGTAAGGGGTGATTTAGCCAAAGTAGCTGATAGACAGGGGGAATTCCTCAGGGAAATTAAAACCTTTTTTTGTCATTTTTGAGACAGGGTCTCCCTTTAGTCCCAGCTGGCCTGGAATTCGTTCTGTATACCAGGCTGGCCTTGAACTCACAGAGATCTACCTGCCTCTGCCTTCCAAGTGCTGTGATTAAAGGCATGTGCCACCACCATGCTCAGCACTAAAGATGGTTCTTAGTCGCCATGTGAGTGTTGGAAATCCAACCCAGGACCTCTGCAAGAGCAGTCAGTACTCTTAACTACCTAGCCGTCTCTCCAGCCCTGGAAATTAAAATCTTATTATGGACTATCATATAATCCCATTTTTATATACTTTTTATATAAAAAGTATGGTCCACGCTTTTTAAATATAGTGTCATTAATATTAAAAAGTTCACAAATAGCTCATTTATTACAACTATAGGTGTACATTTACAAAAATATAATTCCTCTGAAGATAATTTCTTTATCTATAAACTAATGAATTATACCACAACCATAAAAAGAAAATTTTTAGTTTCACATGGTCTTATCTGTCAATTGTTTGTCTTAGTTCCAGTTCTGGCAGAAAGTCCATTACTGTGCCTATGAGTTCCAGTGTATTCCCTATTTATTTATTTATATTTTTTACAGAATCCCAACAGTTAAGAGATTTGTGATTTGTAAAGAGATATTAGACTTTCGAGTTTTGGAATTTTTGAAAGACTGTGGGGCTTTTAAAAGTTGGACTGTGTTTTATGTTGTGATATAAACATGAGTTCTTAAGGCTAAGAAATTCATAAGGTGTGGTTTATAGTGATATGGGCTGGTTAGCTTTTTTTCAATTCAACTCAAACTAGACCCATGTGAGAAGAAAGACTCGCAGTTGAGAAATTGGCTCCATCAGATTGGCCTGTGGGCATGGCTATGAGGCATTTTCCTTATTAACTGATTTTAGGGTGCTCTGGCCACTATGGACAGTGCCATCACTTGAAACATGGTCCTGGGATGTATCAAGAAATTAGCTGATCAAGCCCAGGGAAGCAAGCCAGTAAGCAGCATTACTCTGTGGTCTCTACTTCAGTTCCTGCTTCCAAGTTTCTATCTTGAGTTCCTGTTCTCACTTGTCTCAATGTTGGGCTGTAATGTGGAAGTAAATAAACACTGCACTGTACTCCCCAAGTTGATTTTGCTCAGTGCTTTATCATAGCAATAGAAAGCAAACCAGTATAGCAAGTGTTAGAAAATACTGGAAGAAAATTTCCTATATATTCTTTTTCAATATTTTGGCTAGAATGATGTTTCCAACATTCAGTCTTTAGACATTCAATACAATTACCATGATTCTTATATTTTTTGTAATGCTAAGAATTGAACCCAGCATATTGGGCATTTTAGACAAGTAGTGTCCAACAGAGCTATAGCACTAACCCAAAATTCCCATGAATGTTAAGTGTAGTGATGGTTTTGCTGATATATGTACACATATACTAAAATAGGGTAAGTCAGAAAAAGAGGAAAAGCGAACAAATACACGGAATAAAAAATAGTTTAAATGTGGCAGAGGTTTTTCAAATTTTATAAATTGAAGTTTCATAAGTGACTAATATAGTTACACAAATTGGCACTTTCTGGTACATCCTACTCAATGCAAAACTGTATCTTTTCTTTCTCAGCCGTTAAGTTGGTGACATTTTGTCCTGTTGGAACCCACAAATCTTTTCCCGTAGTTAGTTTTAAGATTTGAATTGCAAGGTTTTTGACGAAAAGGTTTCATGTCTATCTGTATCCCCCCCTTTTTTTTTTAACTCATGAGTCTCCAGAAGACAGTTGTATTATACATAACTATAGGGTGGAATCAAGGCACAGATTTCATCAAATTCACCCATGCTGTTTTGGGTGACTGTATGTGATTAACTTGGGAAGCAAACTTAATTTTTACGTTAAATCATCTTAAAGAGAATGCTACATGGTGATACTGTACAACAGAGAAATTATAGAGAACATTTGTATGTGCCAATCCCAAAGTTATTGCTCTACAGATTTTATGTAAAACAAATGTGGACAACAGCAATTTATATCTCCATTTAACTCAGATGCATTACCGTTTTTATCAGAGTCTGTAAACCAATGTTGTTTAATATACACATATTTACTTTTACTAAGTCCTAAAACACCATGTATCCTGTAGACAGTGTCTAGGCAAAACTGGGTACTTGTTGAACTCACGTCAATTAAATATGCATTAATCGAATATACACCCGTGTCCGTCTCCCACCCCTCCCCCTTCCCAATTCACCATTTCAGTCCATTTTCTGATGCAGTCTTTCTGTTGTTGTTCTTTTACTATGCATCCCTCACGTGGTGGTACACACCTTTAATCCTAGCACTTGGGAGGCAGAGGCAGGCAGATCTGTGTGAGTTCAAGGCCAGCCTGATCTATGGAGTGAGTTCCAGGACAGCTGGTGCTATAGGGAGACCCTGTCTCGAAAAGACCAAAAAAAAAAAAAAAGAAAAGAAAAGCATTTGACTAATTTCTTTGGCAGAGGATATTTCAAGACAGCCTAACCAGCCTAATGTAGAAATGGTGGCATGGATATTAATGGTGAATATTATACAGATGTACAGTGAAAAAATAGTAAATGGGGCAGAGAGAAATCCAGAATGTACAGTTTGGATCAGAAAAGTGCACTAGAAAAATTAATGTTGGAGCCAAGGCAAGTGCAGGAGAAGATCCCTTTGATAAGGAGATAAAAGTGATTAAGGAGAGGCCTAGATATTTACAAGTAAACAATGGAAAGAGTGAGATTAAAGAGATTAAGGAAAGGCTGAGAGAGATTTACAAGTAAACAGTAGAAATAGTACCTTCAGGGCAAGACCACACACAAACCCAGTGAACCCTCCAACTTTTAAAGGAAAATACTGAAGGGGTTTTCTACTCCAACAAGTCCAGGGCAGAGAAAAGCTAAGAATGTTGTTGAAATAGGCCAAAGTCCATCTCAAACTTGCAGCCAAACTCAGCAGTTTCATTCACATGGTGCTGGCTTTAGAGCCATGAAGGATGGAAGAGTAAAGGGGTCATCAGTTCTTCCTCCACAGTTTCAGAGTGGCTGAGGCCAGGCAGAGTGCAGCAGGCGTGTCCTAGCATAAAGAAGGCCCTGATAGGCCACTGCGTGAAGCTGTGAAGATGAAGCTTGGTTGACAGTGGAGAGCCCAAGAAGACATTCGAGATGACAGAGCTGTGAGATATTTGCCAAAGAGAGCTGCATACAGGAAGTGGCACCAGCCTAAGGAAGAGGCGTATGTTGCATGCAAAGCTAGAAGAGCTGAGCTATCTAAGCCCTTTGGAAGTAAAGTTCCAGAAGTCTCATGTGGAATTACTGGACTTGGTGTTTGCCCTGCTGGTTTTTGGTCTTGTTTTGGTCCTATATTTCCTCACTATGCCTCTATTCCTTGCTTTTGGAATGGGAATGTGTATTCAGTTCCACTGTATGTTGGGAGTATGTAATTTGTCTTTTGATTTTACAGGAGCTTACACTTAAGAGATTGGCCTGGGTTTCTGAAGAGACTTTGGACTATACACTTTTAAATAGTATTGAGACTGGTAAAGAGTATGGGGACTTTTAAGATTGGACTAAAGGCATTTTGGATTTTATATGTTCATGAAACCTGTGAAGGCCAGGGATTGGAGTATGGTGGTTTGAATGAGAATGTCCCCCATAGGCTTCAAGTATTCAGACATCTTGTCCCCAGTTGGTGGAACTCTTTTGGGAGTTCTTAGGAGGTGTGGCCATCTTGGAGGAAGTATTTCACTGGGGGAGTCAGACTTAGAGAGTAGAGCAAAACTTGCCAGTCTCCAGTTGCTCACTCTCTCTGCTTCTTGTGCTCATTGGAAGATTTGAACCTCGGCTTCCTGCTCCAGATCCTGCTACCATGCCTCCCTGCCACAACAGATCATAATTACCTGTAATTGTAAGTTCAAATAAACTCTTCCTTCTATAAGTTCCCTTGGTCATGGCAGTTTTACCACAGCAACAGAAAAGTGACTAATACACAGCCTAAATTCTAAGCCCATCCCTTTTCATGTACTACATACCTTGTTACAGTCTCAGGTGAAATGGACATATATAAATATTGAATTACCCGTACATACTAAAAATGTTTTATATATCTCTGTTAGACTTTGCACTTGTTACTTTTAATATGTTTAAGAAAAAATAGGTTTTACTCCTGGGGACCACATGGGACAGTCCAAATGAAACCAATTTTGGTGAACTCGATTTAAGTATTTCCTGTCTGCTTTAGGTATGTGAAAATACCACCCCCCCATCCTTTTCCTTCTCAAAGCTATGTAATTCAAAATTTGGGGACAAGTGGCACAGACTTCAGTTGAGATAGTCATTTGAGATTGTCCTAAAAAATATTGTTTTTAGCCTCTTTATTATTTTGAGTTTGTTTCCTGGGTCTTGTTAAGTTTTGTTTTCCTTTCATGGTTTAAATTCATTCTACTTTGCATACCTAAAAGGCCTTTATAGACCTTAAAGAACAAATTGTATGCTTTCCTGGATAGGTTTTTTTATTTCTTTTTAATTGATGTTTTGTGTATTTCATACATCATTTTTCAATTCAGTTCAAGCATATTCCCCTTTCCCTTCCCCCCACCCCAATGCACTCCACCCCAGATCATGCATTCTGCCATACCTGTCCTGCATCTTTCTCTCAGTCTTCTTTTATGCTTAGGAATTCACATTTTCCTCCATTAATTTTATATTAGCCTAAAATATGGATACATATTCTTCACCCATACAGTAATTACAGAGCCTGAAAATAATTGGTGGGTGGATTCTAGAGTCCATTTAGAGATTCACACTATAAAAACATAGATGCATTCAGATAAACAGAAATATAAAAATAATGCCATTCAGCTTGCCTTTCATCTGGGGGATTTTGTGTTAGCATCCACAAGTAAGGGAAACCATTCTCTGTCTGTCTTTCTGGGACTGTGTTACTTCACTCAGCATAATGGCTTCGAGCTCCATCCATTTACCTGCAAAGTTCACAATGGCATCTTTCTTTACCACCGAATAGTATTCCATTGTGTAGGTGTACCGCATTTTTGTCATCCACTGTCTGTTGAGGGGCATTTGGGTTGGTTCTATCTCTTCGCTATTCTGAAGAGAGCTGCAATAAACATGGATGTGCAGGTATCTTTATAGTAGGATGAGTCTTTGGGGTATATACACAGGAGTGGTATGACTGGGTCAGGTTGTAGGCTCATTCTGAGTCTTTTAAGGGTTCTCAACACTGCTTTCCATAGTGGTTGTAAAAGTTCACATTCCCACCAGCAGTGGATGAGTGTTCCCCTTTCCCTACAACCTATCCAGCATCTGTTGTCTTTTGTTTTCTTGATCTTAGCTAGTCATATTGGAGTTAGATGATATCTGAGAGTGGTTTTAATTTGCATTTCCTTATTAATGATGTTGAACACTTTTTTTAAATTTTATTTATTTTGTATGTGTATGAATATACTGTCTGCATGTAGGTTTGTGCACCCGGGTCGTGCAATGCCTCGGAGGTCAGAAGAGGGTCTCAGATTCCCCTGGAACTGGAGTTCTCTTGGAATTGGAGTTACAGATGGCTCTTAGCTGCCATGTGAGTGCTGAGGATCGAACCCGGGTCCTCTGCAAGAGCAGTAGGTGCTCTTAACTGCTAGGCTATCTCTCCAGCCCCAATGTTGAACACTTTTTAAGATGTTTCTCAGCCATCTTTAATTCCTCACTGGTGAAGACTCTGTTCAGGTCTTTATTTTTTTTTTAATTTTTATTTATTTGGTATGTGTATGAATGTACTGTCTGCATGTAGGTCTGTGCATCCATGTCATGCAATGCCACAGAGGTCAGAAGAGGGCATCAGATTCCCCTGGAACTGGAGTTAAAGACAGCTCTCAGCCAACATGTGGGTGTTGGGGATCAAACCCCGGTCCTCTGCAAGAGCAGTCGGCGCTCTTAACCGCTAGGCCATCTCTCCAGCCCTACTCCATCTTTTGAGTTGGTCATTTGTATTCTTACTTCTTTGTTTTTTTTTTGAGTAGTTTGTATATTCTTGATGTTAATGCTCTGTCAGGTGTATCAGCAGTGAAGGTTTCCTTCCACTCTGTGGGATTTCTCTTCACCTCCTTGATTGTTTCCTTTCCTGTACAGAAGCTTTTGTCTTGTAGGTTGTTGCCAATTTTTTCTTCTAATGACTTTAGGGTTTCAGGCTTCACATTGAGATCTTTGATACACATGGAGTTGATTTTTGTACAGGGTCAGAGGTAGGAGTTTAATTTTGTTCTTCTAAAGATGGTGATCCAGTTTTGCCAGCACCATATGCTGAAGATGCTGTCCTTCCTGCACTGAGGGTTTTTTGCCCTTTTGTCAAATGTGAGGTGGCTGAAATTGTATGAACTCAAGTTTGGATCTTCAATTTTGTTCCATTGGTCAACAGGTCTGTTTTTGTGCCAGTACCAGGCTGTCTTTATGACTATGGCCCTGTAATATAGTTTGAAGTGTGGTAGGGCAATCCCCTCTGTATTGCATTTTCACTCAGAGTTGCTTTAGCTATTTGAGATCTTTTATTTTTCCATATGAATTTAGGGATTTTTTTTCCAAGTCTGTGAAGAAGCTCATAGGGATTTTGATTGGGATTGCATTGAATCTGTATATCAATTTGGGTAAAATGGACATTTTTACTATATTAATTTCCCAATCTATGAGCATGGGAGGTCTTTCCATCTTTTGATGTCATTTTCAATCTCCTTCTTCAGGGGTTTAATGTTTTTGTTGTATAGGTCTTTGGTATCTTTGGTTAGGTTTGTTCCCAGATATATTGTTATTTTTGAGGCTGTTGTGAGTGGGAAGGTCTTCTTATATTCCTTCTCCACTTTATTGTTGGTGTAAAGAATGGCTACTGATTATTCTAGGTTAATTTTGTAGCCTGCCACTTTACTAAAACTCTTAATTGTTGCTAGAAGTTTTCTGGTGGAGTTTTAGCATCCCTTAGGTAAACAATCATATCATCTGCAAAAAACGATAGCTTAACTTCTTCTTTTCCGATTAGTACTCTTTAATTTCCTTCTCTTCTCTTATCACCCTAGCAAGTGTTTTGAGCACTATGTTGAAGAGGAGTGGCAATAGGGGGCAGCCTTGCTGGGTTCCCGCATTTAAGGGAAATAGTTCCAATTTTTCTTCATTTAGAATGATGTTGGCAGTGGGTTTGGTATATATGGCTTTGATCATTTGGAGGAATGTTCCTTTCAGTCCTATTCCCTCTAGGACTTTAAACATGAAGGGATGCTGGATCTTGTCAAAAGATTTTACTACATCAACCGAGATGATCCTGTGGTTTTTGTCTTTCAGTCCATTTATGTGTTTCATGATATTTATTGATTTACGTATGTTGAACCATCCCTGCATCTCTGGTATGAATCCAACTTGATCATGATGGTTGATCTTTTTGATGTGGGTCTGTATGTGATTTGCAAGTATTTTGTTGAGAATTTTTGCATCTATGTTCATTAGTGAGATGGGTCTATAGCTTTCTTTTTGCTTGCATCTTTGCCTGGTTTTGGTATTAGAGGGATGCTGGCTTCATAGAAGGAGTTTGGGAGAATTCCCTCTGTTTGTAGCCTTCTAAACAGTTTGAGTAGCAATGGTTGTAGGACCTTTTTAATGATTTATAGAATTCTGCCATGAAACAATGTGGACCGGGGCTTTTCTTAGTTGGAAGGTTATTAATTAGATCTTCAATTTCCTCAAATATTATGGGTCTGTTTAAACTGTCAATCTCTTATTGGTTAAGCTTCGGTGGTTCCCAGGATTTCAGATATTCATCCATTTCTCTTAGGTTTTCAAATTTAGTGGAGTAGAGATTTTTGAAGTATTCCCTTATGACTGTCTGAATCTTTTCTTTGTCTGTTGTGATCTTTCCCCTCTCATCATGAATACTATTGATTTGGAGTTGCTCTCTTTTATTTTTTGGTTAACTGAGCTAGAGGTCTGTCTATTTTGTTTATTTTTTCAAAGAACCAGCTTTTGAATTCGTTGATTTTATGTATTGTTTTCTTTGTTTCTATTTCGTTGATTTCTGCTCTAATTTTTGTTATTTCTTCCTGTCTGTTGGGTTTAAGGTTCCTTTGTTGTTGTCTCTCAAGTGTGTTTAGCTGCAGTGTCAGGTCATCTATTTGTTCCCTTTCTGTTTTTTTGATGTGGGCACTCAGGGCTATAAATTTCCCTCTCGAGACTGCCTTTAAAGTATCCCACAAGTTTTGTTGTGTTGTATTGTCTTTTTCGTTCAGTTCCATGAATACTTTTATTTCACTTTTTATTTCTTTCCTGACCCACTCACTGTTCTGGATAGTGTTGTTTAGTTTCCATGTGTTCTTGAGGCTAGTTGGACTTATTGTGGTGTTCATATTGAGCTTTATTGCACTGTGGTCTGATAGAACGCATGGAATAATTTCAATCCTTTTGTATTTGTTGAGGTTTCTTTTGTGCCCCAGTATGTGGTTGATTTTGGAGAATGTTCAGTGAGGTGTTGAGTAGAAAGTATATTTTCGCCGGGTGTGGTGGTGCACGCCTTTAATCCTAGCACTTGGGAGGCAGAGGCGGGCGGATCTTTATGAGTTCAAGGCCAGCCTGGTCTACAGGGTGAGTTCCAGGACAGCTGGGGCTACAGGGAGACCCTGTCTCGAAAAATTTTAAAAAAAGTATATTCTCTGGGATTTAGGTGGAATATTCTGTAGATGTTTGTCAGGTCCATTTGGTATATTGCATTGTTCAATTCTGATGACTCTCTGTTTATTTTTTTTGTCCTGTTGATCTATCCAAGGGGCTTAGTGGGGTGTCAAATTCTCCCACTTTTAGTGTGTTAGGATTAATCTGTGTCTTGAGGTCCTGCAGAGTTGTGTTTATAAAGTTAGGTGCATCAGAGTTTGGTCCATAGACATTTAGGATTGTGAAGTCTTCATGGTTCAATGTTCCTTTGACAAGGATATAATGGCCCTCTTTGTCTCTTCTGATTAATTTTACTTTGAAGATCTATTTTGCCTGATATTAGAATACCGCTCGAGCTTGTTTCTTAGTACCATTTGCCTGGAATATTTTTTCCATCCTTTCAGTCTAAGGTGGTGTCTATCCTTGAGGGTGAGATGGGTTTCTTGTAGACAGCATATAGATGGGTTTTGTTTCCTAATCCATTCTCCCAGTATGTGCCTTTTGATTGGGGAGTTTAGACCATTAATATTTAAGGTTATAATTGAAAG
>VZQC01012466.1:837178-849578 GCA_009823505.1 Rhizomys pruinosus | reverse complement strand
AAGGGTTTATTCAGCTTACATCTCCTGGGTCACAGTTCATCACTTAGGGAGCCCAAGGCAGGAACCTGGAGGCAAAAGCTAAAGCACAAGCCATGGAGGAATGCTCTTCACTGGCTTGCTCCCTTGGCTCATGCCCAGCCTGCCTTCTTATAGGGTACAAAACAACCTGCCCAGGGTGGCACCACTCATTGTGGGCCGGGCCCTTCCACACTGCTCAACAATCAAGACAATTCTCCACAGATGTGGCCACAGGCCAATCCAATGGAGCCAATTCCCCAATTGAGGCTCCCTCAACCCAGGTGTGTCAAGTTGACACTAAAGCTATCCAGCACAATTGACCCCTTGTCAACTTGACACACAAAACATCACTATTAAACCACCACCTTTCCAGTTCTTATCCCCAAAGTATGATGTTGATGTTAACATTAATCACAACCTAAGACAGTACAACCTTAAAAGCCCCACAGTCCTTAAAATGTCCAACGCTTAAAAGTTCACAGTCTATTAAAAGTCTCTTAACTGTGGGCTGCTGTAAAATCCAAAACAAGTACTGTCTTATTTCAAAGGGAAGAATCAGGCACACTCAAACAAAACCTAAGTCCAGCCTGTAGTTCAAGGCTGGACACCTGGGATTCACTCACGATCTTCTGGGCTCCAAAGGGTTTTGGCAGCTCCCCTTCTCTGACTCTGCCATCTGTGGCACACACAGCTCATCTTGCAGGCCCAGGCTGACTCCATTCCACACCTGCTGCTGCTTTTGGTGGTCATCTCATGGTCCTGGCATCTCCAAAAAGCTGGGGTCACCACTGAAACTGAGGCAGCACCTTCACAAATGGCCTCTTCTGACCTTTCCTGGTGCAAAGCCTCAACTTCACTCCATGACCCCTGCAATCCTGGGGTCTTCACTGCAACCGAGGTGCACTTCCACCAATGGTCTTTCCTGACCTCTAACAGTGCCAAGCCTCAGCTGCTCTCTGTGACCCCCTCAAATTTCAAGACCAGAACCAAATAGGACACTCTTCCACATTATCAAGACCTTCCTCTAGCTTGACATGGAGGCTCAGGCCCCTTTTGGAGCATAGCTTCTGTGTGCTGACCCTGAAGAAATTCTTCCCAGAAGAATCACCACAGCGATGCTGGTCTCTTATTACATACAGCTGATTTTTCAGCCCCAGCTAACCAGCATCAATTGTCCCAGTACAACAAAGATTTCACTTCAGGTTCTGGTCTCTTGTTACTTACAGCTGATTCCTCAGCCCCAGCTCACCAGAACCCAGAGATTAAACAGTTCCAATGATATCTGCTTCCCTTTGAAACATCACAAGCCAGGCCTCCATCTTCTACAACTCTCTCAGCAAAACTGTTCCAAGTTCCACAGCAATGATCTTTAGGCATTCAATGATTTTTCTAGCCCAAATTTCCAAATGCTTCCACAATCCTTCCCCAAAACACCAAGGTCAGGTCTCTCACAGCAATATCCCACTCTCCAGGTACCAATTTCTGTTCTAGTTTCTCTTCCATTGCTGTGACAAAACACTCTGACACCAACTTGGGGAGGAAAGGGTTTATTCAGCTTACATTTCCTGGGTCACAGTCCATCACTTAGGGAGCCCAAGGCAGGAACCTGGAGGCAGGAGCTAAAGCACAGGCCATGGAGGAATGCTGTTCACTGGCTTGCTCCCCTGGCTCATGCCCAGCCTGCCTTCTTATATGGTACACGACAACCTGCCCAGGGTGGCACCACTCATTGTGGGCCGGTCCCTCCCACACTGCTCAACAATCAAGACAATACTCCACAGATGTGGCCACAGGCCAATCCAATGGAGCCAATTCCCCAATTGAGGCTCCCTCAACCGAAGTGTATCAAGTTGACACTAAAGCTATCCAGCACATCCATATTATCCTGAAGGTCTGATATTCTTTCTTCTGCTTCTTCCATTCTGCTTCTGAGACTTTTTCCCATCCTTTCCTGGTGATTGGATTAATGTTCAATATCCTTTTTCATTTCATCCTGTGATTTCTTTAGATTTTCCACTTCCTTCTGGAGCCTGTTATTCTCATCTTGTAGCTTCTTGGTTCATTGGTCATTTTCTTTATTCATTTCGGCCTGGGATCTTTTCAGTGTTTTGACTTCCTTCCAGACTGTGTTATTTTCTCCCTCTAGGTCCTTCTTGAGTTTTTCAATCTCTCCCCTTAGTTCTTTCCACCATTTCTCATTATCTCCCTCTAGGTCCTTCCTGAATTTTTCATTCTCTTCCATTAGTTCTCTGATTTCTTTGAATGTGTTGACAGTTGTTCTTTGAGGGTTGGTGTCTTGGCTTCTTTCCTCGGAGATCTCATTGTAGGGATCTTCTGTAGGGTTGGTAGAGTTCACTGTGGATTAATTATGACATTTTCTCATACTGTTTTTACTTTGTGTCTTTGGCATGTGGATTTGTCTGTTTATTTGTTTCTTTGAATTCTGGCACCTCCATGTTGGCTACACAGACTATAATCACCAATGCTCCACCTATTAGGTCCTCTGCACCAGAGCTCCACCAGGATGACTGGGGGTGAAGGCTCATTGGGTTGAGTTGCTACTTTGGCCCATGCACTGGTAGGCCCTCAAGGGTCAAAGCAGGTCCACCTTGATTCAGTGGAACCTCACTGACTCCTGGATAGTGTCTGCAGTCTGATCTGGGACTTTCTGGGGACAGATGGTGTGTCCCCAGGGACAAGACAGGTACACCTTGATTCACCAGAACCTCACTGACTCTGGGAGTGTACTGCAGTCCAAGATGGGACTTCTGGGGATGGGTGGCTTGCCCCCTCCCAGGGACAAGGCAGGTCCACTTTGACTCACTGGAACCTCACTGACTCTGGGAGGGTGCCTGCAGTCCAAGCTGGGACTTCCAGGGACAGGTGGTGTGCCCCCCAGGGACAAGGTAGCTCCACCATAACTCACCGGAACCTCACCAACTCCAGGAGGGTGTCTGGAGTTTGAGCTGGGACTTCTGGGGAGAGGTGTCATGCTTCCCAGGGACAAGGAGGGTCCGCCTTGACTCACAGGAACCTCACTGACTCTGGGAGGGTGTCTGAAGTCCAAGCTGGGACTTCCATGGATTGGTGGTGTGCCCCCCAGGGACAAGGCAGGTCTGCCTTCACTCTTCGGAACCTCACTGACTAACTGGATAGTTTTAATGTCACCTTGACATGCCTGGGCTAAGAAACCTCAGTAATTGCCTTCATTGGACTGGCCTGTGGCCATCTATTAAGGATAGCTTCATAATGGTAAAATGATGTGGGAAAACATAGCCCATTGTGGGAAATGCCATCCTTTTCCAGAATTTCTATATTGTATAATAAAATAGGCTGAGCATGCACCAGCAACACAAGCCAGTAAATAACATCCTTTCCTTGCCTATGCTGCAGTTACTACCTCCAGGCTCCTACCATGAGCATTTACTATTTGTCATAGTATTTTGTCAAAGCAATTAAGAATTTATTAACAATGTTTAAGTCAATGTTCAACCTTTATTTACATATTATATAGTAATTAAAATAACAAATTCATACAACTGACCCACTTGGAGGTTTAACAACCGTTCTTAAAGCTGTAATCTGGTTTGGCCAGAGGGATTTGAAGGGACAATCTTTCGGCCCTTATCCTCTAAGGTTGACTTAAGTCCTAGGGTCCTGCATGGGCTCCTCTCTACATGTCCCATAGCAGTGAGTCACAAGTCATCCCAGGCCAGGGAGGTCTTGAAGATTCACTTAAAAGGACTTCCCTCTGACCAGTGTCCAGTCAAGGGAGGAAAGTCAATATAGAGGAGAAACTCCTCACACTTCAAAGGAAAGCCCTGGTCAAGCAAGACCTGACTTTTTCCTCACATAGATGAAACTGGTAAAAAGAGCCAGGAGCAAAGCATGAGTGACCCCTAAGAACCAGAACCTCAACTGACCTTGACAACTAATTTAATTTATCTGAGGTAACTGTATGATTTTAAATACCCCAGAAGGAAACTATAATCAAAAGAAAAAAATAAACTTATACCTTATTACCAGAGAGATAGTTTAGAGATTTTCTATGCCATGCCGGAAAATAACTGAGAGATATGTCATGGTTATGCTAGCTCTCATTAGGGAGCCCTGTGTACTAAAACTTTTTTTTTCCAATTCATCAGAATAGAGTACAGGTCCTCTCTTCCTCTGGAGACTCTAGACAGGGACCCTCCAGTGGTTAATGCACTCACTAGGCCGCCTGTTGGTACTGGGAAGTCTGTGCACTGGAACACTGATGTAAGACTTAACCAGCTTATCTTTTCAGTTGCAGAGAAACTGGCCATTACCGGCCACTATCGATCTGAACCAAAAATTCAAGGAACCAAGAGCAGCCAAGATGGAGACCAGACTCTAACCCTCCAGCCTGATGCCTGTTTCCTGGAGATTTCATTTCCCCTCAGCTCTGATACAGATACAGAAGAGAGAACAACGCCCCCATTCCTTTTTCATAGTCAAAAGGCTGGACTGTTAGGTCTGGGTTTCCCAGAATCCCAAGGGACATACAGATGTTCACTTCCTCCTGATGTTGTCAATCTTATGACCTCTTCTCATTTACTTGAGGTACCACCCAGGGGCTATAAAGGGTGTACCTCAGTCACCATCTTGCTGGCTGCCCCACCATGTACCAACAGATAGAGAGTCCTGGAAATTCCTGAAGTAAATATGTTCCCAGAGTGACTAAGCCTAGTGTGCCTGTCTTTTATCTGCAGTTTACACCATTATATATCTAACAGGTGTAAAATTTAAAAAGTAATATACCTGGTGTGCTAAAGCAAACCTTTAATTCCAGCACTTCAAAGGCAAATGGAAGTAGATCTCTGTGTGTTCTACATCAACATGGTCTACATATCAAGTTCCATGCCAGCCAGGGCTACCCATTAAGACTTTCTCTCAAAAAAAAGAGAAAAAAGATGTTTTCTGTGTGGAATCAATTATAACTATATACCAAGGTGTTTAAAGTATAAGGATATGGGGCTGGAGAGATGGCCTAGTGTTAAGAGCACCAACTGCTCTTGCAGAGGACCTGGGTTTGATCCCCAGCACCCACATGGCAGCTGAGAACTCTTTAACTACAGTTCCAGGGGAATCTGACACCCTCTTCTGACCTCTGCAGCTCTGCACAACACGGGTGCACAAACCTACATGCAGACAGTACATTCATACACATACAAAATAAATTTAAAAAATTAAAAAGTCAATAAAATTAAAAAATAAAGTATAAGGATAGAAAATACTACACTAAGAAATGTTTCAGAACAGAAAATAATCAAGTAGAAAAAGAGCACAATGTCAAAGTAAATTATTCGAGATGTAGCAATTCTATACACATGTGTACTTAACAAAAGCATCAATAGCCTGGCTTCTACTTCAGTTCTTTGGTACAGGCATTGTTTCTTTCTCAAGATAAACATATGACCTACCCCATACCTGTGAACCTCTTCATTTTCTTCTCTTTTTTTGTGCTGGAGATAGAACCAAGTAGTTCATGAATGCTGGCAAGTGCTCATCACTGAGTTAGACCTTCAGACCATTTTATTAGTTTATAAATATTTTGGCTCTCTGTGTGAATTGGATGCTTCTGTCTTCGACTGGTGTCTAAGAACAGAGACTCACTCTAAGTCATGCTGACGATGAATAGGCTGTGCCCACCACAGCTCAGAGTGTAAGAAACTTCAAGTTTGTTGTCTCAAGTATTTCTTCCAGTTTTCCTGATTTTGGTTGCTGTGGGACCTTTGCTCAGATACCCAAATTTACTTTGAAACCAGTACAGTTGGCAAACTTTTGTGTTTTCCAATTTAATTTCTGGGACTCAAACTGCATTCACTTCATTTGTAATTTCTAGACTATTTGCATATAGATCTGTGTCAGCCCAAGACAGGCATGGTGGCGCACTTGGGAGGCAGAGGCAGGAGGATATTTGTGAGTTCAAGGCCAGCCTGGTCTACAGAGTAAGTTCCAGGACAGCTGGGGCTACAGGGAGACCCTGTCTCTTAAAAACAAAAAAAAACAAAAAAAAAACAAAAAAAAAGAAAAGAAAAAGAAAATGCCACAATTAGGGTAAAATTCCTAAATGGAAAAATTTGATACTATATATGTTTGTTGAAGTTTTGTGCATTTCTTACAACATTTGTTAGTCAAATTTAGATCCAGTTCTTCTTCCTTGCTCCTTCCCTGTCAGAGCTCATACATTCTGCCATACATGTCTTTCATCTTTTTCTCAGTCTTTTTTCAAATTTTTTTCAGAAAATGCAGAAGTTTACTGTTTTGGGCAGAAGCTTACTGTTTCAGTCAGTTTTTGACCAGTCTTTTGTTGTTGTTTTTGTTGTTCCTTCCAATTTGTATCGCTTCAAAACATGCATATATGCATGCCACACATATACTAAAATTATGACCCTGAAAATAAACTATAGGTTAATTCCAAAACATGTGTTTAGGGATTCACATTTTGACAGTAGGTTTGCAGGATACTATATTTTTATCTGGCTATATCAAAGTCAAATCATATTTGCTTTTTACCAAACATCAGGGAACTGAATTATATAAAATATATCATGTCTTATATGTCATCCATTCCACTATTTCATAAACTAGATTCATGCCTCCTAGAAGTGTTCTGTTAAATAATTTAGTGAAACCTGTAGTAATACGTTGGTATTGTGTAATTAACCCTGTGGATGCATCCTGACTCCTTTTACCCATGCTGCCAATGGTTCTTCTTCTGAAAAAAAGTAAGATAAAGGTGAAATACATTTAAAAGGTGTCAATATTCATGATACTTAATCAGACAAAACTTAAAGGAAGTTAACCTATCATTAATTAAAAATCCAAACATCCTTCGTCAGCTGCTGATAGACTAAAAAGGTATAAAGCATTGTGGGGTAAGCGATCTGCAGGGCCCTACCAACCAACTTGGTCTAATTCTCAATTCTAACAGATTTCTTTCTGTCACCACAGATCACACATTCTAGAGGGATACAAAATTAGCAGACAAATTCAGTAGCATTAGTATACACGAATGACAAATACAGTGAGAAAAACAAAACAAAACAAAACAGAACCAATCTTATTCACAATAACCTCCAAAACATTGGGTGAAGCCTAACTGAGGATTAAGGAAATCTAAGATCACTAATGAGAACTCTAAAGCATTGAAGAAGGAGATTGAGGAAGACACTAGAATAAGAAAATATCTCCCATGCTCATTGTGGTGGTTTGCATGAGTGTCCCCCATAGGCTGTAAGTATTCAGACATTTGTCTCCAGTTGGTGGCGCTGTTTTTGGAGGTCTTAGAAGGTGTGGCCATGCTGGGAGAAGTGTGTCACAGGGGGCAGGCTTAGTGAGCTTAACAAACCTCGTGCTCTACAGTTGCTTCCTCTCTGCTTCCTGTGCTCTTTGTGAGATGTGACCTTCGGTTTGCTGCTCCAGATCCAGCCGCCATGCCTCCCGCCACAATGGACTAATTCCCTGGAACCGCCAACCGTAAGCTCAAATAAACTCTTCCTTTTATAAGTTCCTTGGTCTGGTGTTTTATCACAGCAACAGAAAAGTGACTAATACAGTTATTGGTACCAGAGAGTGGGCTGTTGGCTGTGAAGAACCTGACCATGTGTATGTTTGGAGAAGTGTGGAAGACTTTGGAACTTTGGGCTGGAAAGGCTGTTGACTATTGTAAGCAGAGCTTAAAGGGCCATTCTAGTGGAGGCCTGGAAGAAAGCATGGCTGCAAAAGATGTGGTTCCAGGGGAAAATAAAGTCTTAGGCAGCAACCGGGATATTTTGATAAAGAGTCTGGCAGCAGTTTGCCCACAGCCCAGATGCTTGCCTGATGCTAAGTTGAAAAGCGGTGGACTGATGTCTTTGGCGGAGGATATTTCAAGACAGCCTAATGTAGAAATGGTGGCGTGGCTTTTAATGGTGAATATTATACAGATCTACAGTGAAAAAGAGCAGATGGGGCAGAAAGAAATGCAAAATGTACAGTTTGGATCTGATAACTGCACTAGGAAGATTAAAGGTGGGGCCAAGGCATGTAAAGGAGAGGTTGGATCTGAAAACTGCACTAGGAAGATTAAAGGTGGGGCCAAGGCTTGTGAAGGAGAGTTTCCTTTTGATAAGGAGATTGAAGTGATTAAGGAAGGGCCTCGAGATTTACAAGTAAACAAAAGAATCAGTACCTTCAGGGCAAGACCACACCCAGCTAATCCTCCAGCAAGCCCAGGGCAAAGAAAAGTTACAAATGTGGTTGAAATGGGCCAGGGTCCGTCCCGAACTTGCAGCCAGATTCGGCAATTTCATTCACGTGGTGCTGGCTTTAGAGGCATGAAGTTCGCAAGAGTGAAGGGGTCATCAGTTCTTCCTCCACGGTTTCAGAGAGCCAAAGAGGCCAGGCAGAGTACAGCAGGGGTGTCCCTGAATAAAGAAGGCCCTGATAGGCCATTGCGTGAAGCTGTGAATGTGAAGCCTGGTGGGCATCGGAGACCCCAAGAAGACTTTCGAGATGCCAGACCTGTGAGATATTTGCCAAGGAGAGCTGCATACAGGGAGTGGTACCAGCCTAAGAAAGAGATGCATGTTGCAAGCAAAGCTGGAAGAGCTGAGCCGTATAAGCCCTTTGGAAGTCAAGTCCCAGAAGTCGCATGTGGAGCTACAGGACTTGGTGTTTGCCCTGCTGGTTTTCGGTCTTGTTTTGGTCCAGTATTTCCTCACTATGCCTCTATTCCTCCCTTTTGGAATGGGAATGTGTATTCGGTTCCACTGTACATTGGGAGTATGTAATTTGCCTTTTGATTTTACAGGAGCTTACAGTTAAGAGATTGGCCTGAATCTCAGAAGAGACCTTGGACTGTGGACTTTTGAATGGCATTGAGACTGGTACAGACTGTGGGGACTTTTAAGGTTGGACTAAATGCATTTTGCATTTTATATGGTCAGGAGCCTATGGGGGCCAGGGAGTGGAATGTGGTGGTTTGCATGAGTGTCCCCCATAGGCTGTAAGTATTCATACATTTGTCTCCAGTTGGTGGCACTGTTTTTGGAGGTCTTAGAAGGTGTGGCCATGCTGGGGGAAGTGTGTCACTGGGGGCAGGCTTAGTGAGCTTAACAAACCTCGTGCTCTACAGTTGCTTCCTCTCTGCTTCCTGTGCTCTTTGTGAGATGTGACCCTCGGTTTGCTGCTCCAGATCCAGCCACCATGCCTCCCGCCACAATGGACTAATTCCCTGGAACCGCCCAAATAAACTCTTCCTTTTATAAGTTCCTTGGTCTGGTGTTTTATCACAGCAACAGAAAAGTGACTAATACACTTATGCATTAGAAAAATTAATATTGTGAAAATGATCGTCCTATCAAAGGCAATTTTGCAAAGTTAGTGTAATTCCAATCAAATCCCTATGTCATCCTTTACAGAAATAGAAGAAATAACAAGCCTCTGCAGTGAAAATTTTTGAAAGACTGAGAGAAAGATGCAAGACATGTATGGCAGAAGGCATGAACAGCGGTGGGGTGGGGGGCAAGGACAAGGGAAAGTGTCTAAATTGGATTGCAAGATAATGTATGAAACACAGAATTCATCAATAAAGGTATTTAAAATATAAACCATCTTAAAATTCAAATGGAAGTACAAAAAACTCTAGATAGCCACAGCAATCATGAGGAAAAAAGATTAATACTGTGGAATTAATTATTCTCATATACCGTAACAGAATTCAAGTTATTTCACAGAGCCATAGTAGTAAAACAGCATAGTGCTGGCACAAAATCACATCTGTAGACCAAGAGCAGTGAGTGATCTTAACTGCTGAGCTATCTGTTCAGATCCTTATTTTGGACTTTTTGATTCAGGGTCTTCCTGTAGCCTCAACTAGCCTGGAATTCGCTATGCCGACCAGGCTGGCCTCAATTTCATGGAGATCTGCCTGCCTCTACCTCCTGAGTACTGGAACTAAAGCTGTGTACCACCACGCTGAACTTAAAATTTCATTTTTAAATGTGTTTGCTGTGGACTTTAGGAAATAAAACTTGAATGTTAGTGTTTGTTGGTTTGCTCATTCTTTTTATCAGGAACTTGTGCTGAATTAATTTGAAAAGATTTTTAGTTGACATCAACAAGATAAAGTGTTTTGTTTTGGCTTTTTTAGCCTCTAACTTGCATACAGGGAACATTTTTTTTTTGAGACAGTGTCTCCCTATAGCCCCAGATGTCCTGGAACTCACTCTATAGACCAGGCTGGCCTTGAACTCACAGAGATCCTCCTGCATCTGCCTCCCAAGTGCTAGGATTAAAGGCGTGTGCCACCACTTAAAGATGGTTCTTAGTCACCATGTGGGTGCTGAGAATCAAACCCAGGTCCTCTTCAAGAGCAGTAGGTTCTCTTAACCACTGAGGCATCTCTCCAGCCCCCACAGAGAGGGAATTTTTAAATTGAAAACATTTTCTAACATTAAATCATATTTTTATCCCTTGGACATGGCCTACTTGTTCACTTCATTTATGGCTACATTGAATATGCTATTTAATTATTTGCTGCTATGTGAAAGAACTTGGCTCAGTAGTGTCTTTTTTCATGTGGTGTTCTCATCTTGTATTGGAATCAAGGAGTGCTGGCCTAGCAAAATGAGTTGAACATTGTCCATCTCTTTGGATTCTTTGGAAGGGATTATATATGATGGTACTCTACTTCTCTGAAACCATTTCAAACAACTGTCCTCAAAAGCTGATTTAGCCTAGAAGATTTGATGGTTACTTAAGTTTTCAATATAGTTTCAATGTAAATTCTTTCATCAAATATCTAAATAATTAGTTTCATATATATATATATANTCATCCTCTGCTGAGATCACCTTTTGATGAGCATTTACATGAGACACAAGTATCTTCACATCCTTTGACCATTCAGAGAGCTCTATCCACATACTTCTTCCCCAAATGTCTTTCTCACCAATTTTCCAGTCATGCTCCTTCCAAGTCCCTGACCATCCAGCCAAACCATTGGCTACAGCCCATGAATCAGTATATAATCGAACCTCTGGCCATTTCTCCTTCCAGGCAAAATGCACAACCATGTGCACTGCCCAAAGTTCTGCCCACTGTGAAGACTTTCCTTCACCAGTGTCCTTTGGGGTTGTTTCAGAAATACACTGTAAATGCTGTACCAGGAGTGGTTCTAGAGAAACAGAATTGAAAGGATGAATTTCTTTAGTGGGCTTGGTAGCCTCTGGAGCCAGCTCTCAAACCCAGTGAAGCTTAGAGTTACCAAAGGCTCTCCTGGGGGCATGAAGAGGAATGATAATCCTTGGTGCAGACTATTTGATGTAATTATGAATATATATCCATTTGACTCCAATAACTCACCTCTTGTGAGAAGCAAGGAATTTAGTGACTCTATATATAAAACGTTTGAGAAATTGTGGAAAAATAAGGAAAATAATGATGTTGCCTGGTTGCTCCTAGCATCTCTGGATAAAGTGATAGAAGAAAATAAGGAGCTCAGTGATAAAATTAACCAGATCCAGATTTGAAACAACAGTTTAAAAGTTTCCATGTGTGCTCTGGAAAAGCATCTTCTCTCCAGCAGCCAAAGAGCTAAAGTGGCAGAAAATCAAGCTGGAGCCCTTATACGTTTGGCTGATTTACAACGCAAGTTTAATTCCCAGCCATGAAGAGTGTCAGAGGTCAAAGTGAGAGCACTGGTGAGGAGATGTGTGGGAGAACAATGATGATGAGGATTTTGAACCCTCAGATTCTGAGGGATTTTCTTTATCTGAGGAATTAATCTCACCACCCTCAACAGAGAATCAACACCCTGCAGATCCTTCCTCCCCACCCTTGCCTGAGGAAACTAATCTCCCCCTCCCAGTGGGAGCTAATGTCCCTCAGGGTCCAACAACTGTTGTCTCTAGACCTATAACCAGATTGAAAGCTAAGCAAGCCCCTCAAGGTGAGATAGAAAGTGTGGTCCATGAGGAGGTGCACTACACCCCTAAGGAAATTAATGAGTTTGTCTATTCATTCTGGCAAAAGCCTAAGGAATATGTGTGGGAATGGATTTTAAGGGTGTGGGATAATGGTGGAAGGAATATAAAATTGGATCACACTGAGTTTATCGATATGAGCCCACTGAGTAAAGATTCTAGGTTTAACATGGAAGCTCGAGCAGTTAAAAAAGGTGTTAAAAGTTTATTTGAATGGTTGGCTGATGTATTTATTAAAACATGGCCTACTAACTGAGTTAGAGATGCCTGATATTCCTTGGCTTAGTATTGATGAAGGGATTGTGAGGGTCAGGCAGATGGGCATGCTCTCGAGTGGATTCGAAGTGTAAAACCACATTCTCCACAATATGAGGACCCAGAGGACATGC